>JAODLC010000015.1:13428531-13446609 GCA_026781145.1 Hippopotamyrus pictus | reverse complement strand
GTTTTTTTCCCTAATTTTATTTTTCCCCCCCCCCCCCCAAAAAAAAAAAAAACAAACAAACAAAAAATTGAGGTCTGAAGTGAACCGTGGATCTGGAGAATCGTTACATCCATACTACTAAATATATTGGATTTATATATAAGTTTAATACAAATGCATAATTAAAATATGCTTAATATGCTAATTCATTTCCATTTTATCATTTGTCATAATAAAGGAAAGGAATATGCAGGACAACCACTCAGTTCGAAGGTCTAAGGCTGTATCACACAGGTGCTTAAACTTGCGTGCAAAACACCTTTACGGACCACTCAACTAACTTAAGCACTTACATTTGTAATACTTAAGCACCCAGTTTCCCAGGTGGATTTTGACATACAAAAAGAATATACTGTACAAAATATATATATATATATATATATATATATATATATATATATGCACACAGTATACATATACACAGTATATATACACACACACACAATTTTGTCTATATAAAGGATAGTATATACCACCCATTTATGGTCTGTGGATTCTCTACTATTGTGGTAAAACATCATGTGACCTAATCCACAATATGTGCATTAATAAAATAAAAAATAGATCTAAAGGCCCGTCCCAAATTATTACATACTTTTTGCCAAATACTTCCAAATAGTAATTATTTGATAACTCAAGCCAAAATAAGGAACATCAGTTTTTTCCCATCAATAAAACATGTAGTTATCTAAATGATCAAGCAATAATCAAGGTTGCTGGAAGCCAGATTTATAAAAAATACCGTGAATTTGCCATTGCTGCTAATTTTATTTGGTCAGTACTAACACTCAGTGGCAACTATATTAGGTAAATTTACGTGTTAATGCAAAGAGTGAATCATTTGGCTGTTAATGAATACATAGAGAAAATGATAAATGAAATGATGCTTTATGTAGCGCTTGCACAGATACAGATACATGGGAATGTTTCTTTGGACATATTCCATCATCTTTCCTTTGAGACACACATGCTCATACGCAGTTGAGAGCAAAGCTTGAGGTCTGAGTGCAGGGTCAGCCATTTATTGGTCCCCCCTGGAGCCTTTCAGAGGGGGTTAAGGGCCTCACTCAAGGACCTGACAAACATGTGACAATTCTGGGGATGGAATTCTAGCCGGCGGCCTCTCAATAATAGGTATAGTGGCATAACCAGAATAGCCACAACCAGCATAAAGCCACAGCTAAGTGATTCCTTTACTGCACTATCAAACAGTACAACAGCGAAGATTCATGATCCAATGACGTGTCCAAATCCAGGATCCAGGAGCCAGCACAGATCTCCTATACAACAGCCGTCCTTCTTGCCTTTGATTAACAGTCGTTCTCTGTTAATTAAATACACCTGTAAGTGATTTCCCACATATCATTTAAATACATTTTAGATCAGGCTGTCCTTTGTGGGGCATTATGAGTTCATTTCCATACTGAGTGGTTCCTTTGCAGGGGCATAGTTAGAAATTCTGAGCCCTCTGACAAAATTCAGATTTTGATGTTCAATCCTTTGCCTGATTTCAACTTTTTGGATCGCAGTTCTCTTCTTTGTTCTGTCCAGGTACTGTATGCTTTACTGATGATTTGCCTGATTAATGGCTAAGAGTTCTATTCAATATTGTTCTCTGGTTTTTGGTAAAACAAAACCATCATGGATCGCTCCACAACTGGATCTCCATCTCCGTGGTGTGAGTTTCGATTCTGGTAACTCAGACACAGTCATCTCCTTGGGACTTTACATACTATATTGTTTTAAGTTTACATAAAATGCCGGGGAAAACAGGAAAGTCAGCAACACAGGTGCAGAACAAATGATCTCCTTAAACACAAATCGTCAGTGGCGAGACCTGGGTAATTCTGCAACAACCCGGTTTAAATAACACCCTGTATGTGATGATAGTTCATCACAGAGCACATTAATTTGCACACTGTGGGAATTACGGGGGAAATGTGCAAACTCCTCACACAGGTGGGATTCGAAACTCCCAAAAACGTCACCCACTGTCCCACCAAGCCACCCTTATCTCAGGCCAGTTAAACTTATTCCACTGGCTCCTAACCTTATCTTATATATTCAATAGTCTGAACAATTGTCTACCACAGTAGATTCAACCCACTGGTGCAAGTAGAGAATTCACTATTTAATAATTATGTTTAACCGTAAAATGTTCCACTGCACGTGGCATTTAATGTATTAATATTCTACCCAGGGCAGCCTGGACATCCTTCTGATATAGTGTATACAGCTTCTAAATGTTCTAAATGACATACCATAGGAAATATAATATGTAATGTCTAAAGAAGGTACTAACTTGAGTAACTAAACAGATACTGTACAATTGTAATATAATGAGACAAGTCCCCATATTGGCAAATCCTTCATACGGCATAACCACGGACATAGTGCTAGACAAATAAACAAGCAATTTAAAACAATAATACAAAAGAGATTCATTTCACGATAGCAGAGATGCATTAATGAACAGATGCCGTCTTCTGTGGTCAAATGAAACCCCTTAACAATCAGTCTCAGTCGTGCTTTTGACATTTTTAGCCACCGCTTGGCAACTCGCACTGCAAGGCTAAAGGAAGCAGATTAAAGTAATAATCTGCAAAGCGCAGCTCCAGGCGTCGGCCCTGTCTGGCACACACCGCGCACCAACAGACACACATTATAGGTTTTTAACATAAAAAGATAGACTCGCTGAGGCAATGTTTTCCAAGCCTTTGAAGTGCAGGCTAACATGACATTTGAAAATTGTTATTTTTCAGTACTGTTGAGATTTGGTCACTGAAGAACTTCCCTGTTGGGCTTTGGTATAATAAACATGCCGCAACGAATTCATTCAGTCGTTTCTTGATAATACAATAGGAATTATTAGCCATTACCATATCACTGTTCGAGAGTTTTCTAACACCACCAGTATTACTAACACATATTTATCTAGAAACTGTTATTTGCACTACTGTGTGTATAAATGGAGCATATCCTACTTCATATATAATTGTAATATAAACATAAAAATCCACTGGTCACTTTATTACAGCTGTGACGGTCTGGAAGAGCCTTGCATTCATAGAAGTCATTCTGTTGTATTGAGCTGTTAATTTTGCACTTGTGACCTTCTAGCTAGTTTTAATGAATATAACCATTGTTCTCTGACCGCTTTCATTAACAAGATGTTTTCAGCCTCAGAAATGCCATTGACTAGATGTGTTTGGTTCATCGCGCCATTCTCTGAAACCTTTGGACGCCGAAGTATGCGAGGGGCGTGGTACTTTTGATTGGAAAGTCGATGTTTCAATATTACAGCTGGCGCACTGGTGTCGCTACTGGGCCGTTCAGCAAGGCCTTTATCTCCAGTGGCTCAAGGGACACTCACTGACCATACTACATGATCCTCACTCGTATATTGCATCGGACAAAAGCATCTGCCAAATAAGAAAATGTAGCATGTGAAAATCACAGGAAGGTGGCTGTTTCTGAGACACTGGAACAACCATGTTGAAAAACACTAAGATTGGGTGTCTCTGCCTTCTTAACCCTGTAAGCATTCTGTTGCCGACATCGGATTCACTGTTCACTGGAGCAGGCTGTTCAAAACCAGTAAGCAAGTGTAACACATCAAGAGAAAACTGATGTAGTACTATAATGCAGAAACTGTCCATAACTGACCAGCTTTGGTGACACACAGATAAACACAAATACAGTCATTTATAAGTCAACAAGTATTTAAACTTAGGCCACTTCTGATATTTGGAACCAAATGTTTTTGTTTTTTTTTTGGATTCACCCAATCAGGCCCCGGAATCATCGGTAACCAGGCAAGGGGTTGCCACGGCAGCCAGATCACGTAGGCAAGCATCATGTCTCAAGGATGACAGGTGAGACAGGAAGCACTTCAGCCAGCTCAGAGGGGGCTCCCGTTGCATTTATCACCGGTCGCTTTTACAATTTCATATTTGGTAATGTGCCTCGGTTAATTGCTGCAAGAAGTCATTTAACATCTTAAAGCACCAAACGCTGCCATTCGGAGACGTTTGGTGCACCTTTGGAAGTTTGAGGAATTTGGTTTAAAATAATCTTGGTTCAAAAAATGAAGCTTGTAATGAGAAACTATAAAAGATGACTGAGATTTTCATTGCTGCCTGGGGACAGTTAGAATATAATTATATCCAGTTACTGGTTTAGGAAGCAAATAAATCCTTGCTTGCACATACTGGGACACTTGATGCAGTAAATTGAACTGAGCACAGCCATTCCATACAGTGCATAAAGTCACAGGTTACATTAATGTTTATACATGTGTGGAGCCCACGGCCTATTTAAAGCATCTTATAGCAGGAAAACGAGAGGATAGCTAAACCTATCATTTCCATGAACATATGGAAAGCTGAAATACGGTGTCCTACAGCATTCAGCAGTAATCTCCGTTAGCCCTGGCTACATGAGTGTTAATTAGGATATCTTATTTCTACACATTGACCGATTCCAGGTGTGAATACTGGGGAGACATACATTTATACTTACATAAATTCACAAAGTTAGCACATACTACTGTGGAATCACTTCAGTCAGTCTTGTGGATGATTTGGAATTGTCTAATTTTCATTTACGAGAATAAAATATGCCCATTTTTAAAAACAAGGTAAAATTATATCTGCCTGCCTATACCAATCATATCCAATTCTTGATGTATTTACTCTGAAATATGCTCCTTTAAAATTCATTTTCTTGACCTTTCCTTGATAAAATTGCTTACATATATAACCTATAACATTACATTAATCACAACTGACAAGGGAAGCCTTTTTAACTACATGAGTATAATTATTTCCTGCACGTATATATTAAGACGTGAGTAATTTTGTGATGAGACTCAATTTTAGTGTATATCTGCTTAATGACGACATGTTTGAACAGCATGTAAATGTTAAATAGCTGTGAGCTGCTTAAACCAGGGGAATCACATAACATTATATTCTTTGTATACTGCAGGAGGGGTCCATATTCACAGTAGAAAGGACTGATGGTGAAATGATCTTATCACAGTGGGAGTACTGGCACCTGACTGGTTCACACAGCACTCTCCGCACGGGCTGTTCACGTATAAAGGGTCAGAACGGTCTGACGACCCAGCCAAAGTCTTTTCCCCAAACACTCAGCGTATTGTCACTGCAGCACATTTGTGTATTTAATAAGCATGTTTTCTCTTATTTGACAGCCAATTTGATGAGTAATAAAATATGATGTAAGCGCAATAAAGATTGCATAACATTATCATTATGCTGCAGTCCTCAGCTGCCGGCATGTGTCCCCCCAGTCACAAATCACCGTGTTGCATTATGCTCAGACACTGTTTTGTTTTGTCCCATTCCTTTTATAATTAAATTATTGAGCTGCCATACTCAATGGTTTTTTTCAACATTTTTTGTGATTACGGTACTTGTTTGGGTATATACACAACGTAGAGGTACATTACAGGAAAGATATAAAATTTTGAGGAGATACAAATAAAGAATAATCAGATTTTGATTAGCCTTTAGGAAATACAGGCATACTGTCTTTGTAGAGGCTATGACCCATATTTGATCTGCTCATGTAAGGAAATATTCACAATATTATTCCGGTTAAACCACTACAAATGACTGTACACCATTCCTTATGGATTAAACAGTTTAATCTGCTTGTATTATTGATCTGAATTATGATTGATCCAACTCAATCAGTGTGCTGCATTTTAACAAGCAAGTTTGTGACGAAATGCTTTATGGTAATTATTCCAATGACAATAAAATAAAGCAGGAAAGTTGAAACCAATAATAAAGAAAAAATGAACCTTATTTTCATTTTAATCAAGATTACCTTGCAAAGTGATTACATTATTTAACTCATCTGGTAAACAGTTATATAGTGGAAATCACAGACGCATCACCAATCTATGCATTTGCTAAATTACTTCTGTCGATATTAGCATGGATCTCAGCAGCTTTCACAATCAGTCTAAATATGCATTGTGCATTGTTTTGTTAATATATGGTCCCTGATTCGCATAGTTTTTATACTTGAGTGTCTTGTATTCAGCACTCTCTTATACCACATTAAAAGACAGCAAAGTTTTAGATATTACAAAGCACTGGAGCGAATTTACCCTTTAAGTGTTTCAAGCCACTCAGTCGACCACAGCCAGTCAATAGGTGACTATTAAAGAGTATTTGGTTTCCATAGAAACCATTTTGTTGTGCACAAAGGAACTGGTAAACTTGCAATATATATCAAGTGATTTGATGTAATTGGTCAATAAAACTAGGCTTAATGTACGTGCAACAAACCGAAAGCACTGCATGAAAATAAATCGTGAGGTGGTGGCTCATTATAGGGCATTTAAAAAGTAGAAGGCTAGAACAATGAGAATAAACATTTTCTGTTAAACATACAACTATTTGATTATTCAGATTCCACATTTCACACTGTCAAAACAACTCCAAATCAATGACAATGTGTTAAGGCTGATTATACTTCTGCGCAGAATCTATGCCGTCTTTAGACGTGTTCCTAAATGAAACAAAATATCATTCAACAAAAACGTAACAGAAGTATACCCTAATATTAGCAAAGTGAAAGGCCTTTCCTGGGGAACAAGTGGATTTCTTTATTTATAACTGTATCTACAGTAGGTCTGCTGACTGTCCTAAACGACTGCATTTGCAGAGGTCAAGATTAATATTCCAGCAGTTCAGATGTTCAACAGTTTGCTAAAAAAGAGACAGTAACTAAGGCCACAGCGACAATGTGAACAGGCCCCTTTTGAGGGAATGCAAAATGCTTCGAGGGCTCCCACCCAATATGCATGTGACACCTATTCATGTAACGTCACGTCTGTGACCTCAGTACTGCAAAATTAAATGAGAAGCCTATTGTCACAGAGGTGTTGATAAACACTCCATTTTGATTGGTGGAGAAGGTAATAATTAATTTTACATAACCCCACAGCTTGATATAATACTGCATGGCAGAAAAGTTCCAGCAACACTTGCCCTTTTCCTGTTCAATTGCTGTTAAATCAGTCGAAAAGAGTGGTAAAAGTATTATTATTAACGACAGTTTAATAAAAAATGACATTTAATAACTCTCAGTTGTGAGATATGTGCAGCCATTGAAGAGCAGGCCATGTCCTTTCTCAAGGTGCTTGTGAAGGATCACATTTATAATCTGGAAGGTGTTTTAATTACTTGGCTGTGAATTTTTAATTGGATTCATTTTAATGAAATGACATAGCATACCAATCCTGCACAGCTTCTGCAACCGCTATACAATGCTAGGAAGTGCATTGCTAACTGATTTGTTTGGGGAGTAACAGTTAACTACTGTATTTGAATAAAGAAATAATGGCAACACTTTACTTAAGGCCACGGTTTTAGTAATTTATAAACACATTCATAACACATAATAATGCATTCGTAAAGCATTATAAACATGGCTATAAATATTTATCAAAAGGCATAACACATTACAGTCATGTGTATTATGCATGTTGAATGCTTTACGAAACTCTCATTTATAATGCACTACAGATACCGCTATAATGCAATACAATGGATGGTGCTTATACCATCCATTGTATTGCAATGTTTTGTACTGCATTATGAAGGTATCTATAGTGCATTATAGATGAGAGTTTCACAAAGCATTCATAATACATAATAAACATGACTCTAATGTGTTATGCCTTTTTATATATAAATATATCCATGTTTATAATGCTTTATGAATGCATTATAATGCATTATGAATGTGTTTACAAATTACTAAAAACATGGCCTTAATTTAAGAGTTACCAAAATAACTTAATTCAGGTTTGTCTTAGACTTTGCAAATCAGCAATTGTGGTGCTTAGCTAGTCACTCATTGAATGATGTTTGTATCTAATGGTTTCTTATATAAATTTTCAACACTTTTCATTTTATTTATTTATTCATTCGTTCATTAGCAGAAGAAGTGTTTGACTTATATGAGACACAAGCACAAGACACCGGTTTGAAAACAGGTAAGAGCTTACTGCGCACACTGTCAGGGAGCTGCCGGGCTGGATTAATTACTGCCCAACACTGATCCCCTGAAAGACATGGTGATGAAAACACGAGACCTTGGCTGCCTTAAACAGGGGAGACGAGGTGTGTTTGCATCGTGTTTTTTTATGAAAGTCTTCATAAGGACAAGTAACACTGCTCCTGAAATGTCTTATTTAACATCAAATCTCTCCTCTGCAGTAATTACTCAGCATATTCCTTTTACATCATATATTTTCTCATGACTAACACACTCTGGCTGTGAACTTGCTGTTATGTTCTGTCACCTATTCCTGCCTGACTAGTAATCAGCGCATAAAGTACTGGGAGAAAACGTACCTGGGTAAATTGCAGATTGGCATTCTATTAAAAATACATTTCTGTGTTCAAAAGCCCCATCTAACTTAAGTTTTTACTATCATCAAACACTACATTACAATAGCTGCAATCTCTGTTCACATAGTAAACACATACAGCTCTGGAAAAAATTAAGAGAACGCAGCAATTTTTTCAGTTTCACTCATTTGTCGATTTATAGATACTGTACGTGCCTGTAAATGTACATTTTTTTTTTTAAACTCCAGCCTGGCTCTTCCCAGCTTCTCATTGATGGGCTTCTTCCTTGCTTTATGGGTCATCAGTCCTGCTTCTATGAGCCTGTTATGAACCGTCCTAGCAGTGCATTTCAAACCACTTAATATTTCCATTCTTTTCGAAGGCCACTTGAGGTCATTTATGAGTTGACGGTCATCTCTGGCATTAGAAAGTCACTTCTGCCCTTTACCTGACTGGTTTTTGGTCATTGCCAGTGTCTCCTGCTTCACTTTGTTCTTGCGTACTGCTGTCGTGTAAACTTTGAGCCTGGAAGCAGCCGGCCTTGTAGTGTATCCTTCTGCTAGCAGAATCAGGATTAAACCAGGGTTTATGAATGCAGATTCTTAAAAAACATAGAGTGGTCTCTGAAGTTTTTCCAGAGCTGTATAATTTCTCCTTGGACATTAATGAATCAAATTAAAGATTGTCAACTGGAAAAAATAAAGCCACATTAGGTTATGACTCAATGGCGCCCCCTCTCTAACAGGCAGGAGTGTATAACTTGGTACAGTAAATATAGTTAGAAGAGAATCAACAGGCAATATAAAACCAATTTCTGTGCCAATTCTGAGGGTTTTTCAAACAGGAGATATCCTAGTGTCCTGAAGGTAAGTCATCCATTTTTTTGTGTGATCTTCAAGTCACTTACCATACCTTGTCACGAAGTTTCAGGAATGGATTGTGCTTAATAGTTCATACTCTTCTATTATCTCCTGTAATAGAAAAGAAAAACCAGAACTGAAAGTACTGCAATCAGGTAACAAACAAAACTTGTTTGTTAGATTTAAAAGAATAGTGTCAGACATAAATGAGAAACTCCACAAGTTTCTGTCAGTTTTCTGTACTTGCCAATTGAACCATGGGAGCCTTTGTTCAGGGAAGCATGAAAGTATAAAACATGACCGCAGATACACAAAAAATCCCTGCATCCTATTTGTGAACCGTTTTCTGAACCACTCTTCTGCTGCAAAGTGCAAAGATGACAGCCTTCCATATGCAGAGATGAAGGAGTTGCACTTACTTTGGCTCAGTATTACTCAAGTAACACACTATTACAATATCTTCATAATATCTAGAGAGGAAATGTTTCACTTAAATCTGCCATGATGGGAAGCCACATTTATTTGTTCCTACTGAAGCTTATTAGCAAATCTATTACAGGAGTACATCCCCTAATCACAAAAAATATTAACTACTGAATATTGCCATCTATCCTTGTTTATTAGATGTGTATCATCCATTTTCAATCAATATGCTAAGGGAAGCGTGGATTACTGTCCATCTATATACAGCAGGCTGCACCCTGGATGTGATTTCAGTCAAATGGAGGGCACACACACATTTACAGAGTGTGGGCGATTTAGAGATGCTAATTCGCCATGTCGTTAGACTACAGGAGGAATCCAGAGCTCCCGGAGGAAACCCACACATGATGAGGACACGCCAACTCTACACACGCGGAGTCAGGGCTGGGACTCAAACTCTCAACCCTGGAGGCGTGCGGGACAAATGCTACCCATTTAGCTACCACACTACAGTTCTTGACTTATAATTTTAAATAAAAATAATTGAAACCAAAAAAACAAAAACGAATTTTAAAATAGCAGTGTCAGCAATATTGAAATAGTTATACACAAAAGCTTGTCAACTTATAATGGGGTTACATTCCGATTAACCCATCGTAAGTTGAAAATATCATAAATCAAATACAAATATGATATTATATGACACAATTGGGCATTTATTAAACATAATGGTGTTGGGAAAATTTGGTTGAACACAAAAAAACACTGTATGATAGTTATTAATGGTCACAATTGCCCCCGTCCCCGTCTGTGTCAGCATTAGTTGATTCTGTGGCCACAGATAATTTCATTAATATAAAGCTGGCGAGAATATTACACATCTTGGTCCAAGAAATGTCACCACCCCTGTACGCCAATGCACTGGATGGACAACCACCAAGAACAGGATGAGTTAGCCAGCAGATGACCGCCTTTACATGCAAGTTGGAGAACTTCATCCTTACAAGACACTGACTCTGACTCATCTCTTCCTCTAAGGGTTCCATAGCTCAAAGGCAGCCTGTCTCCATGATCCCATGATCACCTGGAAACAAAGTGAATTTCTGGCTGGTGTTTCACCCTTTGCTGTTAAGCCACCTCCACTGAGAGCCCCAATAATATCCAGACAGACCTTACACAATACCAGCAGTTCCAAGACATCTTCAGTAAGACAAAGGCAGCCACTCTTCCTCCACATCATCCACTGACCTGGAAATTCTGGTGGCCATCCATCACTGACGACATCAATGCTTTAAGCATCAATGATCACCCATCTGATGAGTCGGACCGCACAGAAGGAGGGCAATACAGTAACACCTGCAACCAGTCAAGCCTCCATTCTCTCATGAGCAGTCTAGCTACACTCGACCTCACCTGAAATTTAGGACACCTGTGACCCGTGAACTCATTACTGGTTATCAGAATCTTGTTTGCAGTTCACAACTTTGAGAGATGTTGCCGGATAATCCATTCTCATTTACAATCCACGCCTGATCTATCGGCTTTGTTGCTTTCCTTTTGTGTTCCTGACTAAAGATTTTGTTGCTTTTTCCTCCACGCTGTATCCACTGATATTCAATCTTCCTCTTGAGTTCCTGACTAAGGATTTTGGTGCACATTTTGAAATTGTTTTCTCTGCGTCTGCCCTGCAGAATGCTGTATATTTTTACACTATGATTTATCGAATAGCATTTTGTGTACATTAGACAAATAACATTTTTCAGGTTACAGTTGGTCTCATAGAAGAATATAAACAAACACAAACTGAAATGATACTGCTATATCTATATATGTATTTGTATATAAGTGTAAATTAAAGGAGTATGCATTGTTTTTAAAACGCAAAACCTAAAACCAGTTTTTTGGAAGTGTGGTTTAGTAGATTGATAAATAGGGACACATTTCCTGGCAAGATAAGCATCTTCCGCAGCTGAGTTTGCAGCTTTCATTAGCCTATTGACATGGAAATTAATATGTAAAAGTCATTTCTTTCTATGGCCTTCTTGTCTAAGTTTCCAGATGGGAAAGCGCCTCTGATCAATTTTTGGAAACTTCTCATACAACTTCTTTATATTATAACTTGCATTCTTTTTCTTTTCAACCACTGAATGCCGAAACACAGTACAGCTGCATTATAAGTGCATAAAATAAGCACTTATTTATGCATAGTTTTATTTAGGTTTAAAAATGAATAATAAAATCAAGTGTACGTCATTGGAATTTTTCATCTCAGTCAATAACTCAACCCAGTTTCATGGAGGCAGAAACCACCATAGCAGGTAACTCTGGTCCAGAAATGATATAAGCATTCTCTGGAGCTCCACAACCATGGAAGTCATTTGATTTTGACCTCATGCTCTATAAACCACAGCATTACT
Source organism: Hippopotamyrus pictus (assembly GCA_026781145.1). Classification (NCBI taxonomy): domain Eukaryota; kingdom Metazoa; phylum Chordata; class Actinopteri; order Osteoglossiformes; family Mormyridae; genus Hippopotamyrus; species Hippopotamyrus pictus. Next base: position 13,434,474 of record JAODLC010000015.1, on the reverse strand, counting down.
GGGCACAGATGATAGCTCAGGGTGGTAACTTATTGTGTTGCATTAACTCTACCCTTTAATGGAATGAGTGGATCCAAGCCATGCCAGGGAATCATGCCCCGCGCCATCATGAACCCACCAGAATCTTTACGCTGCTGGAACAAGGCACTTAATTCCCTTGGATTATAGCCATGCTCGTCCACCGCTGAGAAGACCACTGCCTATGATCCTCGCACCACTGAGCACACAAATGGATGTTGGCAGGATGTGCAGTTTGTGCATATTTATCAGACACTGAGCCTGGATGACCTCTAGATTTCCTCTAGACAACCCAATATTGCATTTACTGCAGGTTACTTTTGAAGTACCTGACATCAGACTATGGGTATTTTAAATAACACACGATGAAAGAGATGATTTGACTTTTATTGACATTACCGGTAATTGACATTTTATTTTGAAATTGACATGCCTTGGCACAGGATAGTGGCATGACATATTTCAAGCATGTCTTAATCCATAAAATCATATTAGTTTGTATGGAAATTAAAGATGTCAGGAAACTTCTTAAAATACCGAAAATGAGTCTCGTTTAAGTTTCCATTTGCAGTTAAGTTCAACTTAGTAAAAGCAACATTAATTTATTAAAATACTAAGATTTACAATACTATCATATTAAAATACTAAAAAAATAATAATTTTAGGGTGTACATATAAATACAGTTTTGGTAGACGATGCTGGCACTTATTTGAAGCTAACTGCAGTTTTTAATGTTTGAAATAGTTTTAACTGAAGAATCTCCACGGTCTCTCCTGCTGAGTCTCCATCGTAATAGAGGACGCCAGCATTAGCGATTGGATAATTATACGCCATGAAAGATGAAAATTAAAAAGCTGCTACTGTACCTCCTCAAATGACAATACAGCACGGCTGTAATCGATGAAGGGTTTCTGCATGGATTTCAGAGTTGGGAAATCCTGCACTGGGTGTTCTATTTGAGATCAGAAAACTTCACAGAAGTCTGAAAAAAATAATCAATTTATGATATTTAAGGATTCTGTTGTGTAAGTATGCATAATGGAACCATGTAACATTTAGAGATCTGTCACTGTGGATGATACTGGAATACTCAATGGCTGCATATCTTAATGTGGATGTACACCCACAAACCATGTAGCAACACATAAGTTTAATATCGATGAAAGTGAAAGGGCTGACTATGGCCCTGTTTACACACTATTTTAAAATGCGTCTCAGGCAATCGCCAAATAAAAGCATTAATTAACACCAAGACACATTGCAATCGTATAACTCAAACTACCTGATGTATCTTTTATAGCGTAAACGCTAACGATAATGCGCTAATGCGTTCCGATGCATCCCCGAGAACGTCACGATAACTGTGCACAGGGCCGTTTGACATTCTAGCAGAAATGACATAGGACGTAACAAAATGTGAATATAAATGGTCAGCAGGACATGGTAGACAGGTGTAAACTGGACTTATGACAGACACAGGCGTAAAGAGCGACGTGTCTCAGCGATTCACTTGTGATACCACCGCCCAAGACGCATTTTAAAACCAAGTGTAAACAGGGTTTATGAGTCCTTGTGTGTGCATGACTCAGCAAGCTGTGGAAGATTACTGTGATGTTTCTCCATTTACCTAAGCAAGATAAACCTGTTGACTTGCTAGCCACCAGGCGCACAGGTTTGCAAACAGCTAAATTGTGTGCCAACGGCCCAACTGGCAACTATTCAATGGGTGGTGCGGCAGATGCCCATCCTTGGAGCGCCATCGTCATGGTGCCAAGGACGTCGATATTCAGAGATGACTTTTTGATGACCATATAGCATTTCTGAACTCTGGAAAAGGCCCCCATCTGGGACTTAATTGATTTGTATTAGTTAATTCCAACTTAATTGTAGTGCCATGAAAAGAGTGAATTTGCCATCGCCTGCTGTTGTGCTTCTGCCATCAAGGGGCCCCTGCTATCTGACAGAACTGCTGCTTTGACCTGGTCATCAGTATGTGGCAGAACAGTAAGCTGATGTCGTCACTCACTATAATAACCATGAAAGGGCACAGAGATTGCACATTTTCGGGACAAAAATCCCCTGAAAACTATGGGGATTTTCTGCCTGAAACCCACAGCCCAACCCCACACTAGCTACTAGCAGTGTAACACTAATTTCCTCTCCCTGGCTTGAGGCTTTGGCCCCCTTAGATGTTCAGTGACAATACCAGTGTTGGACCTGTCTCCAAGCATTATCCACAGCCTAAATCCTAACTCAGAACTAAAGAAATTATCTACAGCTGCAGGTTCAAGATAAAGGGTGGGAGGTAAGGCTTCAGGACAGAAGTGACACCTTAGCTGCACAGTCATTCACCAATCTCTCTCTTACTGATGAGTATATCACGACCATATTCTTCTTCTTGTTGTTAATAATAATAGAAAAAATTGTGATAAAAATATTCTACATTTCAACATGTTACATCACTTTTTTATTCCTAACATTATGGATTTTTTAATACAATGGTCACATCAGACAAAGGGAATGCCAATACTTCTATTTATGTAACTAATTGTGCTGGTCAGGAGCGCAAGGAATCCAGCTAAAAATGTTCAGTTGCTCATGCCAGATACCTCACCAGGGTTGCAGCTCAACCAGTTGAACAAAATCGTTAAAAGATTTTTCTCTTCTTCCCTTTTCACGAGAAACACAAAAACCAAGGCTGAGTGAAAGAATAAAGGCGGAATCAAGTGGTTGACGTTTGACATTTTCACAATGCATTGCTGATTTTTGATATTTTACTTCTCACATCTGCCATGCCCGGCATTTGCCTTTTTTATTTTTTGGACTTATTTTTCATGAGATTTAGAAGAATTCCTTTGATTTAATATGTATACTGTATATTGTGTATTACACATCCTGTATGTGCTTTTCGTAACCATTATGTAGTGATGGTGCTTTACTGTACTGTAAATGCTACAGTATGTAATATGCATTGGATTACATAGACTTGAACTGACCTTTGGAAAAAGTGGCGATACTCTTTACATATCTAATGTGCTTTAAACATCCTAATAGCAGATTCCTTTGGTCAGAGTTGTAAGAGCAGGCAGTTGTAAGAAGGCTTGTTTTTTCTTTATATATGTGTGCGTGTGTGTGTGTGTGTGTGTGTGTGTGTGTATTATACACACACACACACACACATACACACTGCAAGCTGCAGCCTGGTTCTTCTCTGTTTCTCATGAATGAAGGGCTTCTTCCTTGCTTTATGGAACTTCAGTCCTGCTTCTAGGAGCCTGATACAAACTGTCCTAGCAGTGCACTTCACAAGTTCACACCTGCACTTAATGCTTCCCGTTCCTTCCCACTTGATGCCACCTTACAATTCATGAGAACCTGTCGGATAAGTTAAGTTAACGGCCATCTCTGCCATTAGAACATCACTTCCGCCCTCTACCTGGCTGGTTTCTTGTCTCCTGCTTCACCTTATTCTTCACCTTATTCATTTACAACCTGCTGCTCAGCGTATCCTTCTGCCAGCAGAATCATGATTAAAAAACTATAGAGTGGTCTCTTATTTTTTTCCACGGCTGTGCGTTGCAAATACGGCCTTGGATAATTATCATGATATCATTTGTGAATCATTTTCAATAATTCATTATTTCTTTGGTTTGAGGCTTCATTTATGCTCAAGATTCCCACTGGATTCACCTTAGAACAGTAAAACAATGACAAATCAAATGGACTGCAAACTGAATTCTAATTTGAAGAAATCGTACATTTATATATATTTGTCATAGGGGGTAACACTACTGATACAGTACTGTTTCTTGCTATTTTTCACTGACTGCCTTGCTGCTCATTTACAGATGGACACTGCTGGTAGAGTTACCTCCTGCTTCCTGTAGATAAAATGCTGTGTCCCATTTTGATACAATGAGGGACGCGACTGAAACCTGCAACCCTAACTGCAGATATCTGTGACTCAAAGCACTTGCATTCCGCATGTTGTACTGTATGGCAGTGCTTCCAGTGCTGAAATAAATTTGTAATATTTTGTCATACTTGGTATTGGCAGAGTTTCCAGCACACAGCACCAGTCTGTTGCATGTCTTAGGCTTCTTTAATTTTCCAAAATACTGCCACACCACAGACATCTTTGTACCTGGTTTATCCACAATATCTCCGCTTTAAAAATATGTTGTGGCTGCTGCACTTTCTTCATCGACACTGAAGCTTTTCCCTCCCATGACAGCAGTATGTGGGTTGCTTTGCTATCTCCATAAACCTTGCTGTGTGTTAGTTGTGCATGTATGTTGTCCACTCTTAAAAGAGTGTGACTGGCAGCACGCCAGGTCATTTTAGTCAGTGCTGACAGAACATGGCCTCTCATTCTTACCTCCTAACCCTAACCTTAACCTTAACCCTAACCCTAGCTTTTCTGAATTACTTGTGGATTATTACTGTGTGGATTTCTGATGGACTTTCGTTGGATTACCATGGACTTAATTGCTCTCCTGGTGAGTTGCCCTGTTGTTTTTACTGTGTTGTCTTTCATCTGCCTGCCCTATTGCCTTCTCTTATCTGTTCAATAAGTCCCCCACTTGAGTTTTCATGGCTGTGTCTGCACTTATGTTCCATTGCCTGTCCAGAAAAGCAGTCACAGAGGAAGTGACATCATAAAACTGGATCTTAATTCATATCGAACTTTTATCGAGTACACATTGACATCGAGGGAAATTATATCATGATAATTATTGTTATCGTCCAGCGCTAAATTGGCATCATGATTTTCCCAGAATGCACAGGGCCAGGTGTTTTTGTTTCTGAGGCACCACTCAAAAAGTCACCTGGGGGGCCCCCTGGCCCCCACTCTGAAATTTCAAAAGAGAAATAAATCACTAGCAAGTCGGACTGGCAAACACGGCCTCTGACAAGACCCTGCTTAAAATTTTGTCAAGCACAGTGACATATATTTGTAAGTGTAGGGAAGTGTTAGTTAGGAGGTTAACCATTGTTTAATTGCTATGCCTTTTTTGCACAATGCTGCATTTTGCAAACGCATACTCAGGACTTGGGTTTTTGAGGCAGAGAGATGAAATGTTCATATAGGAAGGGGATAACAGTTTGATTTTGCAAGAAGTGTAGTGGACTAAACTCAAGGCGGCAAGACGTTGAAAAATGGAATAAATGTTATGTGTCATAATTTAAGCAGGTAACATCTTCATTTATTGACAGGTTTGTATATTAATTATGTGCTCAAGACTCACAGACTGGCCATAACACAAAGAGAACAGAGAACAAAGAGACCAGTGTGGGTTAATGAAAAATAGGTTTGTGGTTTTATCATGGGAGAACTTATTAAAATGAATAAAGTTTAAAGTTACATTTGTGGAATAAGGCATTAAAAACAGGTTAATATACCGGGGTGGCAACGTTCACAGGTACATCACAATAATATAAATGACTGCGGCAATTATCCCATGATAATCATTTAAGATTTTTTCATAAGTGAAATAGCACAGCATTAAAGATGCTCATACTAGCTGCTATTTTAATGGTGTGTTTTACTTTTAACAGCAGGCTGGTGATAAAATAAAGTAGCACTGAAATAATATAGCATTAAATATTGAAGAGAATAATCATTTATAGCTCAGGGGCTTTCATGTTCTGTGCATTTGCAGGAGAAGAAACAGAATCTGAATACATAACATTGGACGTTCATCTAAAGTTTGATAAGACTAAGTAGGGGTTTCAATAAAGAATGTATATCATACAATTAAAAAAGCTAAATGAATTCTTACTTTTCTGTTAGGTTATCATTATTGTTGTTGTTAATAATAAAAATAAAAATAATACTACTACTATTACTACTACTACTACTAATAAAGTACTACAAATGCACATGCATATTCATTTTTGGCAGTTAATGCACAGTTAAAGAC
>JAODLC010000015.1:13409024-13420619 GCA_026781145.1 Hippopotamyrus pictus | reverse complement strand
GTTTAATCTTTGAACCAGGGTTTAGTTAAATCATATGTACATTCAACTGGATGCTGATTCATCTTCACATACCTAAGTGTGGGATGGTAGGATGCTCTCATCTGTCTCCGGGCACAGCTGGCTTGTATAATGATTCATGCCGAGATCTGTGTAAGGGGTGATCCATAGTCGTTTATTACACAAAGCCAAAACACAGGAATAACGTGTAAATCAATGAAAAGTCATAAGCGTACAGAACAAAATCCAAATCGCAATCCAAAAACAAAGTCATGAAACCAGGGATCATTAAACACAAACACATGACAGAACAAAGGAAAGACACAATATGGAGACAAACTCACAGGACCACACAGTAAGATACTGATTGAGAGACGTGTTTAGATGATTGAACAGGAAATAAGTTCCAGGTGAGTTCAATATGCAGGCAATGATTGGGGAAGGGTAACCAGTTGAGCAGAAGATCTGGACTAAACCTTGGACATATAGGCAGATTGGCTCAAGGTATGAAAGCGGCAGGAAAAATGAAGACTGTCCCTCTGCTTTGGTCAATAAAAAGAATAATTATTTTTTGTTTCCCTTTTAACGTGGCTCTTTATTCTGCAGTACTTAATTTACACTTCACATATATCCATCCATCCAACTTCTTACTCATTACAGGGTTGTGGAACCCTTCAAATACTATTAATGATGTTTTTAAGTTATTGTTAAAATGAATTATAAGTCAATTATCTCGAGACACCTTTCCCTTTGTTGCCTTATGTACGAAGACCTGTTCCCTATTATCATAATCTTTTTTTTGGATCATGGCTTTACTAACCCCTTTTTGAAGTGGAGGTGTGATTTCTGTTTGTATTTAAACAACTTGAACTTTGAGACCTGCCACGCTTATTAAAAATTAAATTGTCACTCGAGCATCAAGCTGTATGTCGTTTTATGGGACTATATTGGCAATAACCTCATAAACTGTTTTAACAAGGAAAGGATAGGCAGCCTAATAAGCTCAACATTTCAACTTAGCCTTTTAAAAGCAGTGCCAAGGAACCCATACCGAATGCATTTCACACTGGGAAAATAAAGGCTTTTTTTCAATTTACTGAAATTTCCAATGAAACATTGCTTATGACAGGTAAATCAACATCATTTCTACTTCAGCTATCTGTGAACAACCCTGCATACTAATAAGATATGCACCCATTACAGTTTTCGCAACGGTACTATCTATTGTTTAATTTTGAGTGATGGATATCACTACTGTATATAGTGCTGCATGTTGCAATGTTTCTAAAGCTTGGTAGTTCTGTATTTCTAGGGTAACTGTTAGATCTTTTAAACAAAGTTATAATTCTGATCTCATACAGCCTTGCAATAAAATGCTTAGATTTTTGCAAATGCCATAATTCATGTAAATTGTTTCAGTGATCATTATTTAAAATGTCAACTTTATGATTATAGTTACAGTTACAGCTAAAGGACTGATTAAGCATGTCATTAAGGATATTAGAGAGCACAAGCAAATCACTATGGATATTAAAAAACACAAGAAACATAAACATGAAAATCATAATCATCAACTCCTTTTGATTTCTCAAGGGTCATTTTGGAACTAGAAAGAAATACTTAAAAAATTCCAGTTAATGCCAATTAGAGACATGATTTTTTTCTTCCTTTAAACCATTATCACCTCAACTTCATTCTTATCATCAGTTTTAAACACTATCGGTAGACTGCTAAAAATGCAGCATAAAAGAAAATATAAGTTTATTTCGTTTGTTATATGGAATTTAATTGCTAATGGTGTTTGAAAATGTGTATAAATGATTTAAATTTAATGGTGTTTCGGCAAGAGAGGAAGTTTTGAAGATTTCATTTGGGTGAGCAAGCGAGGGAGCGACTGAACTTTGCCTCCATAGATGGCACCAGACTCAGGGATAGACTAACTTCTCTGGGGGCTCTAGGCTAATGTGGGTAGAGGGCCCCCTAAATGGGCCCATTCAAGCTATTTTTGGAGCCGAAAGAGAAACGAGAGGGAATTAAAAACAGTGAAACATCAGTAATATGCTAATCAAGGCACAGGGTTCCAGCTGTAAAACCTAATGATCAGGGAGGGGACGGGGGGGCTTTTGGTAAAATTCACCAATCAATCAGCCGAATTTAAGATATATCATTAAGGATTATAATATTTTAACCAAAATTAGTATGTAACTGGTTTGCAGTGGAGATGGAGTAGACAAGACAAAATCAACATGGGGCTCCCTAGAGTGTGGGCCCAGGGTTGTTTGCCCCCCCCCCCCTCCTCAAATTCTGTGTCTGACATGCTTCTAATGGACACCACCTTCAGCTGGGTCTCCAGCAAGGTTGAAGAGCAGGGCAATAAGGATGGGACAGTGGAGCTTCTCGGTGAGCAAAGGATCACAAATGTCCAGTGCTGGTACCCAGGAGCTTTCCTTCATTCCAGAGCCTTTCCAGTCCACCAGCTACTGTAGACGTCTCATTTGATGATGGGAATCAATCAGGATGCCACTGACTGCATAAGCAGAACCATGATCCAGGATTAAGGGTGAAGACTTAGCAAGGGGCTGTACTACTAGCCTTAATGGGAAACATGGAACATAGGAATGACCTTGCACAGCACACCTCTTCACTGCACTGAAACTATTCATCCACTGCTGGGATGTCTGGTGACTCACCAGGCCAAAAAAACCAGGGAGAGTGACAACTGTCACTATATATGTGCTAATTTCCGCTAACACGTCTGTGAGAATCGCCTCAAACGCTCACCGAATTAACATTAGCTTGTGTAAATTTGCATCACGAGTCCATTCTGTTCTGCCATATTACAGTATAGTACTTTTTCCAAGTCAGGCGTTGGATATTTTCAAGTTCTGAGTTAACGGAAATGCATTAATTAATTGTGATGTGCAATATTACTACTAATAAATAATATATAGACCAGTTGATTTTTTTTCCCCATACATTTCGACCAATCAGATGATAGTGACACAACCAGCTTGGTTTAGTCATGCTTTCGGGCAGGGCCATGGTGTGCGCGGGTACAGCTGGGGTACAGCTCACATAATCTACAATGGAAAACCGTCTCTTCACGGTTCGCTGAGTTCTTGGTAGCAGTGGAAAAGCGCCATTAGCAAATTCAATAATGAGAGAATTCAGTATATCCCATCCAGGGAAGGAACCTACTGTACATCAGTTGTATTGGTGGGAATGAAACCTCAATATCTTCAGATAAAGATGTCTGTTTGGGTCACTGGATTTAATATGCATCCAGATGACAAACTCATATGTACATTGAGATTTAAGAAAAGTCAGACCAGATCTGAGTTATAATCTTAGGATCTAGATCAGAAACAATCTGCTCATGCAGCCTGCATATTTGAAAGGCATAGAAGTGAAATAGAATTCCAGTATTTTTTCTGTTGACACCCTGTTGGAGAAACTATCCAAGGCCATGAGGATAGAATTAGGTTTCTGAGAGCCGGGGGCAATCCACCAGAAGGTTTTACTTGCAAGGAACCTGGGTGACTAAAACTAGGATCAGAATGAACTTATTGTGACACAGGGAGACATACTAAGGCAGAGACATAGGTCTTTTGAGGAGAACACCCAGCAGGAGTTGGGTCAGATTGAAGGGTCTAATCCATGATATCACCAAATGGGTGACATGATGCATGTGGGAGGGAGGATGCTGTCCAGCTCCTCTAGTTGTCATGGAGTCTGAATAGGGCATTGGCCTTAGTGTTCTTGGATCTGGTCCTGTACAACAGGTGAACTGGAATCAACTGAAGGCCATCGTTCCTGAGGGATACTTAATCTTTTGGCAGGCCAGATGTACTCAAAATCTTGATGTGCTAGAAACAAAAATGTGTTAATCTCCTCAAGACGGTGCCATGAATTCTCAAAAGCCATCCTAATGGCAAGGAGTTCTCTGTGGCCAGTGTCATAATTCTTTTTATGCAGGAAAGCTTCCTCGAAAAGGAATGCACATGGATGCAACTTAGGGACAAAACTTTCCCCATTCTGAACTCTGAAGCATTTACTTTGGTGACAGAAGGTACTGAGGGATCAGAATGTTTCCTTTTATTCCAACTGAGCCTATGGGAACTGCCCTTTCCAAAAGCTATGAGAAGTGCAGCAATAGAACTGTTGCGATGCAAAGAAATTATAATAAAACTTTGCAAACCCCAGAAATTTCTGTAATTCCTTGATTTTCACAGGCTTGTGTCAATTATTTACTGCTGCCACTATCAACAAGTCCATTTGCCCTCTTTGAGCATTCACCTGGAGTATAGTCTAGGAATCTGGTTTCAGACCTATTTCACTGTCATGTCTTTCAGGACACAATATATAATACAAGGCTGAAGACAGACAAAGAATAAACTGGCAGTAGCAAGAGAGGTAGATGGATGGACGAAGCCTTAGGACGGTGCCTCCTGAATATAATTTTCTATAGCTTGAGACTGAAACATGGATAATGGATAAATATGACCCCTAGGGGAAGTGAGTCCGATAAGCAGATTAATGGCATAATCCCAAGGTTTATGTGGAAGTAGACGTGTAGTTCACTGTTTGCTAAAGGCCTCTCTGCTAAATCTTGATAATCGGGAGAAGTGAATGGAGTGTCAGAGGATACAGGACTTTCTGCATTTAACCCTGAAAGAAGCAATTTCTTTCTCAGGCAATTAGGTCTTTCTTGGGATTATGGTATACCAAATATTGGAGGGTAATTCTATGGCAATGAGTGTCAGAAAATCAGTGTAGCGTAGACCCACCTGTAGTGTATGGGTATATTAGTCTGGGTGATCCTATGAGCTAGCTGCTGCTGTCCTTTGCTGATAAAGGGCAAGGACATTGGGGGACCAGAATCTAGTAATGCTATACCTGATTCTTTCTTACTGGATCCAGAATCAGTAGGGCTCTGACATAGATACAGAGGTTACATTAGTACCAGAAATCAAATTTCCTGGGTGGAGACGGGTGGACAAATCATACTCACCACATTCTTGCCTGGATGTCTGGATCTAGTAGGTCAAGAGTGACAGTTTGCCTTGAAGTGACCTGACAGGCCACAGTACAGTCATAGATGTTGTTCCACTCTGCAAATTCTGTCTGATGCTGACAGGCACCCAAGCTGCATGTGTTTTTACTGCATCAGTACGTAGTCCAACTTGTGCAGATGGAAGAGTGTCCGGCTCATTGAACGTAGTGGGGATTAACCCTCTGGTTCAAAGGATGTGGTCCACATGACTTTCTAGGTGAATCAGTTCTCAGCTTAAAGATTCATTCTTATAAGCTAGCTCAGCCTGGAGTGGTCACCAAAATACAGTTAGCGGGTTGTGGACATTACAGCTTCTGGCCCCCAGATGGCTGTGGTTCATTGTAAAACTTTCTCTGTTAGCAATGGTGTAATACAGTAAATTTGATCGGAGACCTGCCATTGGGACACACGGTGTGCTGATTCACAAAGTAGAAAGCCTTTACATTTATGCATTGACTCGTATTTCTCTGACATATTTAGCTAAACATTTTGCTCACCACTAGAAAATTGTCACACAGAGTCAAAGTAAAAGTAAAATCAGCCTTTATTTCCAAAGAAAATTGGAACATTTACTGGGAACAGTGGGGCCTGATATCCGAAATATATCTGGAAGGGGATTAAAGTTGTGGTTGAATTTTGTAGCTACATGTAGAGCTTATGGTACAATGTCCAATATTCTTGATTTCCTTCCTAATACAATAGAAAGAAATGACCCAGCTCTCTGTCAGGCCATACCTGAGGTAGTAAACCTCCAAGCAGGAACAAAAGGCCTTTCAGACTCATGATATGAATTGAGGTTCATGATCTGAAAGAATAGCTTCAGCAATACCATACAATCTAGAAGCAAACTGAAACGATAACTCCACAATAACAGTTATCGAGCATTTGACATCTTGACCAGGATAAGAAAAGTTGAAACTCACACTTTTTGGCTTAAATGAGAAATTAGTATGTTTGGCCAAAACCATACACTGTGCCCCACTTAACAGCATCCCAGTCATAAAACATGGTGGTGTCTGTAAAATGAGGTGAGACTGTTTGGATTACATGGAACCAGGACAGTTTGCCATCATTGATAACACTATGAACTCTGGATTGGTAAGCTCAACCAAAGGACTTATAACAACATAATGAAAAGATCCATTAGCTTACCAAAGGATAATTGAAACCAATGAGAGTTAACATTCTGAAAAGTTCAGACCATGATCCAACAGAAATATTATGTTAGGATCTGAAATGGGGCATTCATGTAAGGAAGCCCACCATCGTCACTGAGTTGAAGTAATTCTGTAGTAGGGAGGAATGGGCTGTAATTCCCCAGGCAAATATAGGGGACTGATCACCAGTTACATTAAATATTGAAAAATAAAATAAATAAATAAATAAATAAATAAAAAATAATGATGTCATTGCCACTAAATGGGTTTGCTGCAGTTATAAGAAGCAAGGGTTTACAAACCATCCATTTTCCAAAATGCTTATCCTTCTGGGTCATATCCCAGAAACTACAGGCATGAGGTGGGGAACAAACCAGGACAAGGGGCCAGCCCATCACAGGGCACAGTCACACACCAGTCACACCTATGGGCAATTTAGTAACTACAATTAGCCTCAGCATGTCTTTGGACTGTGGGGGGGAACCAGAGTACCCGGTGGAAACCCCACGACAACATGGGGGGAACATGCAAACCCCACCCACATGTGACCCAGGCGGAGACTCAAACCCAGGTCCCAGAGGTGTGAGACAACAGTGCTAACCACTGCACCACCATGCCACCCTAATGTTGGATCACCTAGATCAATATATGAATGACAAAGTATAACATTTTGTTTATTATATGTTATATTGGCATATTATTTTTATTATTTAGATGATGCGTATTAGGTCAAATTTATGCATAATCGGGAAGGTTATTCTGAAGTGATTGGTGTAGCTGGGGCAGTAGCAGCAGCTGCTGTGATCGTTCATCTCCAGCCGTGTGTCACTGTGGGCGTGGCCCTGTGGCCGCATGCTGCCCAGCTCTCCAAGAGACCGGCCCTGAAGTGTGACAGGTGGCCGCTGTCCAAGGTGCTGCACTGGCAATATATAGCAGAGCCCAGCTGCCTGTCACGCATGGGTCAGTTAATCAGTATTTCCCTGTCAGTCAAGGAGATAAAGGGCTGGTAAGAGGGGGAGTGAGGAGACAAACTGGAGGAGCAAGTGGACAAAGCACTGTTCCCGTTACTGGGTGAAACTCCTGGTATTAGTCACATGATTTCAGGATGGCGGCACAGCAAGAAACATAGTAAAAAAAAAACTGTTTTCTGTTTCCATGTGAGAGAAGACATAGATGCAAACTTCAAAGAAGAACCACTTCAAAGAAAACAAAACAATAAAGTCTATGGGTCAGATTCTATACAGAATCCAAACTGTTGCTGTAGCTGTTTTTATCCATATAAACACTAACAGCAGCAACAAGACCATTCTGTGCATCAATTCAAATGCAGCTGTTTCAAGCATCTTGCCTTTTTTACATTTTAATATTGTCAAGAAATTACACATTTGAGGAAATTTGATGTGTTTTCGTCGATATAACAAAGACTATTTTTGGAAATGATGTCATTTCTTAATATCTGAGGCATTTGTCATATGCTTTGTCATAAGAAACTATTTTATGTTACAGATCCACGGAATGTGAATGTTAATATAAATACATGTAACGACGGCTGCTACACCCACCATCAGACTTTTTGCAAACTGCAAAGTCATATTTATGCTCTGTGAAATATTTTTGAGTACAATGAATGGCCATTGAAGGTTACAGCATGGAAAAAAAATCAACAAACTGCCATAATGACTGGAATTAATATGAATATAATGCACCAACCTTCTCACATATTGCATTTGATTGAAAATAGTCCTGAAGAAACGAATAAGAAAAAAATGATTTATGGTAAGTTAATGCAGCCAAGATAAATCAATTCCAGCCTGTCCTGTTTATTGGTGACCCAGATCAGAGGTTATAATTCAAAGCCAAAGGAAAATATCAGAGTGAAGCAGAAAGGTCAGGCTTTATTTGAATCTGCCAAAGGTTAAGATTGATATGAACAATACCAGACTTATCTCATGCTTAATGAACAAAACTCTCTTTCTGGTCAGGTTTCAATTTAGCTTTGAACAGCTTAGGGGAAATCGTTGTTGTTCGATAGCTTTTAATTACGTGTGTAATTTGTAAACATTTGTTTCTATTGTGAGCTGATGAATAGAGAAGCGGAATTTTCCATCGAGTTATTTCTGGGTTTGGTTTATGGCTAATGGTTTGCTGTTAAGCAGGTGGTTTCACACTGGGCTAAATCCCCATAAACCCATGTGTGGAGGCAAACCCCTATATTGACGTGGAGCTAGAAGTATTGAACATCCACACCGTGATTTAAGTATAGCATAGCTAACATATCGTGTGCTCTTCAATAGTGTTTTGTTATGGAAAAGCCTCCTCCCAAATCATAATGACCTTTTGCATCTCGTGGATATGCTACAGGCAGGCGAGAGAGAACTTCAGAAGACAAATTAAATTATGTGGATTACACATTTATGGTGTGTGGCATGTTGGCACTGAAGCAAAGATTACAAGAGCACAGTTGAAAATATTTTGTCACATCTTACTTGTCATGGTTACATGTTTATGGCAGGAATGTGCAAGGTAGGCAAAAAAGCTGGAAAAAAATTCCCCAGTGGTAAATATGCGAAGCAAATGTATTCAGGGGGAATTAGTATTCATTACATGCAACTTGAGATAGATGAAATACTACTAGACTTAATTCTATTTAAAAAATGTACTCATCTGCCTTATTATAAGTTTGGGTGAAAAAGCAGAATTATTATAAGAAGAATCAATCAATGAATTATACGAATCATAATTTGTATGCAGAGAATGCCTAAAAATCGTTTTCTTTTTCCCAAGAAAGAATATAGAGCAATGATAATTGAAATATATCTTACACAGAAGTACAGAATATGACTTTTAATTGTATTTATATTAAAGACAGACCATAAAATAAGAGCAAAAAAATGAACTGAAAACCACAGTGATTCAGCTTATTGCAAACATCTTCAATGGTAGCTGTAAAAAATAATATCAATAATTTGAACACATCCCATTCAGGATGTACCCCAACCTTGTTCCGTATGTTGCTTGGAATAGGATCAAGGCCCCCCATAATACTGACTAGGATATGGAATTGTGGATCCTAGTGGAAGGATGGATGCTTGAATGGATGGATGGATGGATGGGTAATTTTAACAGGTATGTTAATTACCTTATCAATGTTGCTACTTTCACCTGAAGAAATGAATTCATGCTTGTCATTTAGACTGCGGGTTGACTCACTGATTTCCTTGTATTGATAAATTGCAAAAAAAAATCATTTTCATTTAAGCTCAGCTGCAGCTGTTACAGCATGGAGATTTTTGGCAGTTTGACGTACACAGTCATCAATCTAGCCACATTCAGCGAAGTACTACTGACCTCCCTGTCGGCCAATCAGCCCTATCATCACGACGAGTATTTGCCTGTACTTATATCTTTTTCACTTCGAAAGTCCTTTAGCTGTCGATGTCACCTCCAGAAAATGCCACGTTGGTAGACCTAGAGCTATTGTCACCATCTGTAGTCAGTCAGCCGGCAATGTCATTTCCACTGCTTTCACTCCACACTCTTTCCACCAAGCTGTCACTTTTTTTCTAATTTCATTACCCTTAAGTTTCGAGGTTGATTCTGACAGTGGCTATATGCCAACTTAAAAAATGGAAACTTGCAATTATTGAGGACCATGCCAAGACTGACACATTAAAACTGCTCAGTTCTGGATGGTATGAAGTAGTCCTAGAAAATTTTAATATTATTAAAAGTACTATACATAAAGTTTGCATTAAATCCAAAATTTCATGCTACCTGAATTTCCATTTGAAATATCTGCTCATGAACATTTTTGTCATTTAAGCTTTAGTTTCTATTAGCCGTATTATAATACAATCATATGTCACATAACCACATTTCAGTCAATGACGTACCACATTTGTGATGGTCCCATACAATTATAACTGAGCTGAAAATTTCCTGTCGTCTAGTGACATTGTAGCACTTACTGACATGTTTGTAGTGATACTGGTGTAAACAAACCTACTGCACAGCCAGTCGTGTAATCGTATAGCGCATACTGGTTTATGTATTTACTATACTGTACTCTTATCGTTATTTTACAGTGTACGCTTTCTACTAAAAAAAAAGTTTACTGCAGCCTGTGTGTAGTAGGCTATACCATCTAGGTTTGTGTAAATATATGCTGTGAAGTTCACATAATGACAAAATGGCCTAACGATACATTTCTCAGAACGTATCCCGTCTTTAAGTGCTGCATAGCTGTACATAAAATGTTCACTTTCCGCTCCTCAGATCTTTCTATGTTTAGGCACAGTACATGCTAATCCATGCTGGGTTAATTCTCAGCCTGCTGCCAGTTTGCCACGTTTGTCATGTCAGGTCCCATCCGCCCCCCACTCCCCCCCCCCATACACACACACACACACACCCCACACCTGCGTCTACTTCTGCCAATGTAGGACAACCAACTGCTCCCCACTAGAGTCAGTCTAAACTATGGGTTCTTAATTGAAACAGGAGGGAAATTTGTTAAAAAATAGTAACGTTAAACTATAGTCCATGATCAGGAAGATCTGCTGCTGGAACTTCGGAAGACTAAGGCTGTGTCAAGTGGGACTGGCCATTCTGCTTTTATTAGCCACTGGAAAGTGTAAATTATACCTCCAAGTCAGTGTGGTAACACCTGACAGGATCTCGAGGATGGCTTTTGCGCAGCTCTTGCAATCTGTAAGACATTAAGAAACCAGTGACCGCCGCTTGTCATGTCGAGTTTTTTTGCTTCCCCGCTCTCATCAGGAATCTAAATCAAGGGATCGTTGACTGGGGAGTGCAAAACCCCTTGGGATGTTACAAAATATCATTATTAAGTTCCTTTGTTAATGAGTAACTTTAAATATAAAGCATTTCCTGTTAATGTAAAGAACAATTGTTCATAGGAAATTGCAAACTGATTCATAAGATTTAAGCAGAATTCCCTAGAGAAATATTTAAGTAAACTCAACGTTTTACTGCTTATCAGTGTATAACAGGTTTTGAGGAATTTAGTCCGTTTTTCCACTCAGTGCTATGAATCATTGATACTTTGGCGATTATTAGTATAAATAGCTTCTAAGGATGTAAGATCTTAATATTAATTCCTCAGACACATGTTGATGACAGCTCACTTCATTTCTATTTTTTTCCCACCTGTTGAAAATTAGCACTTGCAGCAGACACACATTACATTTCAACAATAAGCAGCATGCACACATTCTACTCTTTGCCATTTATAATATTCAAAGTGTTAGCATAAGAACGTAAGAAATTTACAAACGAGAGGAGGCCATTTGGCCCATCAAGCTCGTTTGGGAAGAACTTAACTAATAGCTCAGAGTTGTTAAAATCTTATCTAGCTCTGATTTAAAG
>JAODLC010000015.1:13351305-13400176 GCA_026781145.1 Hippopotamyrus pictus | reverse complement strand
GGCCGGCCGGGGAAGTGTTGGGGGGAGGGGCAGCGATGTTACGGGACAGCAGGAGGTAGTCTTTCATTCAGGCCGGTTAGCCTGTATGGGTGTAGACTGCCGGAGCAGGTAGGATCAGCCAAAGGAAATTCACACAACACAGACAAACGCATGCAAGCTGCACACAGGGCAGAGGTGAGATTAAACTGCCCAGCTGTGGAGGTGTGAGGCGACCCAGAGAGCCCCCCACCTACAGCCGGACATCCCAGTACTCAGCTTTATCCCACAGTGTACGCGTCGTTGGGAGCGAAAGGGGCTCGCATAGTGTACAGCTGTTCACATTTCCATTTATGTGATTATTTGGGATTATTTATTTGTTCTATGAAAATAAGCAGAGCAGGAGCACGACTCTCCTCATTATCCTGAGTCATTATAAGTCCACTTTCCATTAATAATACCGTTAGCCAGCTGCTGGCCTCTTATTACACTGTTACATTTTCTGAATTTGTTTTCAGTGATTTTAACTGTATTATGCAGAATTTGTTTAAAGACGCCTTCGCTTCACATGGTACTAGGAAGGCAAAGTTTGGCAAAATTGGTGACCTGGTGGACTATTAAATAGTTGTTTCTCTATCTTTATCTTTATATATACTGTACCTTCTGCCCTAGTAACACCCCGGATTTTCATGCATTAAGATAATAAATAATATGAATTTCTCTTGAAAATTCCCCATCCTGGCTGTACCCAGGCTTGTGCCCTGTGCTGCCTGAGATAGGTTAAAGCCACCCCCCCCCCCCATTGACCCTGAACAGGATAAGTGGTTAGAAGATAAATGGATGTTCTACAAAAGTGATTAAGGCTTTTTGGCTTTCGTCATTGATGGCGTCCGTACTATGACATGTTTGTAATACGGTGTACTTTCTGCCCTGAAATGGACCAGCATTAGTTCAGGATTAACCTCTGCCTTGTGCCCTGTGTGCTGCTGGAGATGGACTCCAAATGGATGGATGGATAGAATGATGGATAGCTGTAATTCTGCTGCTAATTGATTTCCCTGGTTTCTCCTGCACTTCTTTCTCCAGTACAGCAGTCCTATTTTCATGAGCTTCTACCCATTATGTTCCAGGCCTCCACGCTGCATGAAATGAGTACCCTTCATACCTCTAAGTGCTCATGCCTCTCCGTACTTAGTGTCTGATTTGTGTACCTCCAGTGCCTGCCAGCCCATTGCGATTTGCCGTTTCCCGCGGCACTCGTGGGCCCGCCTGCATCTCCTCCATTTCTCTGACCCGAGTGTCCGGATTCATCTTTGCTTTTGGAGATTTTCCAACTCATGCTGAAAAAGCCTCTCTGCCAAAGCCCAGAGTCTGCCACTGAATATCTTGTTCTTTTTTGTGTGACTCTCCGGTAATTTCCCTTAGGGAGCTGGTGCCCGGGTGGATGGAGGAACTCAGAGTGAACTTAGAGGTCTCCTTTTCCATTAGTTGTGCTTGGTACTTACCTTACTTGTGTTTTTTGTCTGTCTTGTTTTGTGTCTGTAGATGACAGATGGCATGATGCTTTCACCTAATTGCATAAATTTCCGGAAACACTCCAACACTTCACTCTGCTCAACAGCGAAATGATTCCAGTGACGATGCGGACCTCTCATACTTATAATTGCACTGTATTTCATTGATACATTCGTAATTACACCATTGAAAGCCTTGATTTGAGTTTAGTGGCACTAACAACACCAGAGTCTCCTCAGTACCAAGAGCGCTATTTGTTTTTATCTTTGCAAATTGCTTAAAGAGACGTACTCTCTTTTTGAATTCGAAATCTTATGTAGTCTGTTTATGCAAGAATATCCCATACATCTGGAGCACTGGTTGTGGAACTGGGAAAAATGGGCCAAAACTGCTTAAAAAGCACAAAATGTTAATCATTGAAATGTTTTACTAGGGTAATGCTTGTAAAAGAATGCACCATAATTTTCTGAAACAAAAGTTTCACTTCCAATCACAATAATTTTGGAAGTTCTATAATGTTAACAATGTTAATTAATGTTAACCTACTTACCCTATAATGCTAAGTAATCAAGCTAAATGTGTAGAGCTTTTTATACGGTGTTTTATCCTTTTTCTCAGAATATGATTACTGATAAGTACAGGTGAGGGGATGCTAGTTCTGTTTGTATTCATTTTCTCAGTGGAATATCTCACCTTATATTTGTTAAATGTTATATTTGTAACCTAGTAGGAATCTCTGTGTTTCATAGGTTTCCGCATTCTCTGGAGATACTACAATGTAGATAATGGGTAGTATTTCATGGAAAACTATTGTAATACGGTATACCATTATGACTGAAAAATGTATCCAATTATAATGCGAGAAAAAAGTCTTGTCATAATGCTCCCCCTGAAAATAAATTACATTTTTGAGAGCTATAGCAGTGAAAGAAAATTGCTTTTTTTCTCCAAATTAATTTTTTAAACTTATTTGGCAGTTGAATTCTCTGTAATGATTGGAAAGATAAATGGTGCCTGTTTGGCTTGGAATCTAGATTATTCCCCTAATGCAATTTTGTATATAAAAAACAAACAAAGATAATGATTGTAAATGAAGCAATGAGCTGATATTCATTGTTTCGTATATATGCAGGTATCAAGCTGCATTTGGTGTTATTTGTCAAAAGGGCAAGGTGGAACGGCACATTAAGACACACTCAAATTGGATGTGTAAAATACGGAAAGGATTCCTGTGTCGGTTAAAGACATCTCATGCAATATTTCAGTTTTTTAAGATATGCAAAATTTGCTTTAATTGCATTGTAGAATTTTTTTTTACTTACTATAGTCACTGAATATTGCGTGACTTCAGAATTAGCCTTGTTTCCCACATAGTGATATTTTTTTTCCTGAGAGTACAATGTCATTTGTCATTTTACATCATTGCCCTGTATTGAGGGGAAAAATTAAATATTCTGCTTTGTGATCATTTCCGTTAAACACACTTCAACAGTTTGATAATCTTCACGTCTTATCGGGATATGAGAATATTCTTAAACCTAACATTCTCCAAAGATTACACTAACCCCAGGCTTAATTTTAAACCGTTGCAGTAACCAGGAAAAAAATTTACACCTTCAAGGAGACCAATTTTAAAAATAAAATAGGTTGTCATGACAGCGGCTTGAGGATGTGAAGGACAAACAAGTTCTTTAAAGTGCAGAAACCTTGAAGGTGTAAAATGAAGAAGCACTGCTTGACCAGGGGAAGCAAAACGGTCAACGGGTGACTTGAGGGCTGAAAAGGTCTGTAAGAAATGATAGCCTTTCCAACCTTGGAAACTACACTCTGAAAGTGCAAAGCAACTAAGGAGATACACTGGAGTTACTTCTCCGGCACGGTCACATCTGAATCTAAATCTTAGTGCATGTTTGCCACGACCCCTGAAAGAAACAGCACACTTTCATTTTTTATGCCTAATTGGTCTTCTTGGGACTCTAGTTTTACAACATAATTTCTATATTCACCCACACATCCTGAATAAAATAAGGTGAATATATGAATACCCTATCAAATACGAAAATAATTGAGTCTCCTAAAGATACAAATGCGCAAAGTGGACTCCAGAGTCCGTAAGACTTTCCAGTTCCGCTAGTGCTCATTGGACACGAGGGGATGCCATCAATCTAAAGAAAAACTCCAAACTCCACTCCGCTGTTCCCAAATGTGGAAGAGCATTAAAAGAGCAACTGGCAACTACCGTGCATCTTAAAAGTGTCCTGCAACAGAGTGCGATGAAAGGAAATTACTTACCTTTAATAAGGCTTTTCACTTCGCTTGATTTGCATTTTCTTGTACTCGGTTGCTTATACCGCTCATGTATGCAATATCAAAATTTATCTGCAGTGTACATGTCTTATATACTTAGGATTCTACACACAATTGTCTGTCTGACTCATGCTCATAGATGTCCACATTAATATTCATAGTTGTAAGAGCTAAGTAAACTAACTGACAAGAAATTAGACAGTATAGGATATTACTTGAGTAAAATTCAATTTAGCTCAATAAATAACATACCATTTGGTTTTAAGCATTAAGCTAATGTGGCCAAGTTAAAGACCGATGGCATATATTTGTAGACATTGTCTCTGCAGCTAGAACCCCAAGACAGAGGAAGCCATTTTGTTCCCAGAAGGGTGTGATTATTTACAGTGAGGGCGCACCAGCGAGGGAGGAAGGAGAAGAGTCGTCGGTGCTTGGCCGTTTGTCGGGATGCGCTGTCTTTGTGCAGAACCTTTGGGGTAAGCCAAAAAGATGGGCAGCAGTCACCACCAGCAGAAACTGGTCCGCATCTGAGTTAGAGAAACTGATCTCACAGCCAGTTATCAAAAAGTGCATCTTTCTGAACCCTTACCTGAGTGTGGGAGCACTGTTTAATGATTAGGGCTCTTGAAATCTGGACCCCCATTCCAAATCCAGGCCTTGTTTTCAGTTCTCCCAGGCAGTTAGTTTAATTACTGATTTTGATTGGTTTCACAGCTCGCTCATAGGTAAAGGAAAGCTGGAGAAGCAGCAGTGCTTGCACCTTGAGGATTTGAAAAACCCTGACGTAGGGAGATCCAGGTCAGTTGTCTTCATCTGGGTTTTGTTGGGGTATTGTGGCCGCCCCGCCCTGCCACATGCTGTTCCCTCTGTACCCCGATTCTTCAGAGGCCCAGACTTCGTAACAGATAGACAGCAGTCTGTGGGTGCAATGGCTAAGCCTCTCTGCTCCCTGCCTGTGATTAGGAGGTCGCCGGTTCGAGCCCACCTTACACAGAATAGTCACATGTGCATGGACCCTTCATCCCCGGCTCTCTGGGCACCACAAGGTGGCTGCCCCCCCCACCTCCACATTGTGACCCCCCCAGACTTGCACTCACCTATATGGAGAGCAAGATGGGGCAAAGGGAATTTTGCTGCAAATACTAGAATGGAGAAACTTTTATAATCACAAGATCACAATTAGCTGTCTGTAGAAACTCCTTCAAAATATTTGGCACATGACATCACATTAATTTGGCTTCTTTCGGCCAGATTGGTAACGGCAAGTTTACGGTAACTAAACCAAACCTAAGCACATAAACAGTGGATCTATGCACTGATAACTTTCTGTGTTACTTGGGTATGCTTGATGCCTTCATACAGCCTTGGACATGAAGCTGAAAGTATATGCCTACCCGCCAATTTAACCTACTTAATTGTCTCTTACTGTATAACACGGGTGGGGTCTGAACACAGTAAGTGGCTAATCTCATCACAGACCACAATCGGCTTGCATCACCCCAGTGACAGCCTTTGTCTCCTGGTGGCACTTTGCTATATTTTATATTTTTAAACACATTCAGTATCCATTCTGGCATACACTGTTTCAGGTGGAACATACGGTTTGCCTAATATCCTTAATAAGATACATGATTAATTGTTAAAACTATATTATTTAACCAGTCCTTTCAGGACAAAACAAAACAATCTAATCTCATTTCAGCCTGTGTAAAATGAATTACATGATAAAAGGAAGTTCACGTATGTTGTAGGTAAATATTTTTTTAATCATTCTTGCATGAACATATTCTCCTAAAATTTACTCGTATCTCTATCTATTTTAAGGAGAATGACATTTCCCTGGGGGGGAAAAATGATTGATTTTTGCTTAAATGACAAATTTTCCCTCAAGATTGAGTTAACAGAGATTTTTCTAGTAGCCCCAGATGATAAGTGAACCTATTAGGATAAAGAATGTAATCTGCAGAAAATGTTTCATGCGGATGGAGGTCACAGGAATAGCAGCATGTCATGCGGTGCGATTCATCAGCTTTATTGTGCTTATTTGTTAGTTACAGAAAACTAAAAGCAGCCATATATCATCTGGTCCTCCATACATACCATGACATGGCAGAATATGATTTTTGGTGAATCTGTCTTTTTTAATGAATTAATATTAGTCTATGCTGCAACCCTAAATTTGTATGTTTGGGAGTTTTACAAAGTATAAAATTATTATAACATATATTCAGATAAAAGTATAATTGTTTGTTAAGAAGTATAATTTTGTTGTCGTACCATATTCATGTACATTTCAATAATAAACCCCATTATTAGCAATTTTTATGCTACAATTTGTAAAGAGTTACTTTAAATTGCTGATCAAACATCACCGCTATGGCTGCGTGCTCAGCAACCCTTCCAGTCTCGGTAAATATTAGGCATAAATCAGCCTATGCAGTGGAATACAGACAGTCGCGTTATTGTGTATGTGTGCTGCGTAATTTAGCACAGTTGTGCAAGACGTCTAATCTAAGATTTATTGCCCATTAGTCAATTCTGAAAGTCATTAGAGTTCATTGTACTCCCGGCCTGACATTTTATTAGGACAAATTTCTTCTCGCAGCACGCACTACTATGAACTGAACAAATCAACGGACTTATATAATATGACATTATACCTATAACACTAAAAGCCCGCTGAACAAATTTTTCTCTACTTGTTTTTTTTTGTTATAGAACCTACACAGGTTAGACCCAGCATTATGCATCTCCCGTCACTGTATTCTGGCTAATGTTGATGTCATCTGAAGGGCTTCCCATAGCTTCAGGCCTTCACAGCATGTTCCATTAGTTTTCCTGGACCCTGAGGAGCACGGTGGCAGAAATAAATATGAAGTCTGGAACATTCTTTAAATAAATTAACGCAGAAACGTTTTATGTGTAATATACAAAAAAAACATTGTATTCTTGGACAGCTGTCGGTCGCAGCAGCTTTATTAAATCCTACTTCTAATCGAGGACTTTCATGGGACATCACACCTGCTAAATGAGCTGTAATCAAGTCAGAGATGTAGACAAGATGGACGGAAGCTAAATCATTAGCCATATGCCACTGCTAACTTATCTAATATGCTTTGTAAGAACATTGTTTCAAGCTTTAAAAAAAGACATTTTACAAATATGGTGCCATTTGTGATTTCTGTGCTGTTGAAGGCAAATTGAGGGTAAAACTATAAAATGTGTGGGTGGTAGGATGTGGTTAAGGGCTTAAATCCCTCCACTGCCCTGTCTGCATGAGTCCTGCCCCCCATGTTGTGTGGGATTCCTCCATGTGCTTCACAATCTTTCCGTAGTGAAAAGACAATATGAAAAACAAACCAGTTTTGCCACACTGACCATAGAGTCTGATTGTCTGTGTGCATCTATATGGTTAGTGATGGACTGGCATTCCATCCAGGGTGTACCCCGACCTTTTGCCCAATGCTGCACACACACACACACACACACACAACACACACAAAGTTTGTAATTATATCTTTGTGGGGACTCTCCATTCACTTCTATGGGGAAAATTCTAATCCCAACATAACAACCTTAACCCATACCCAGCCCTAACTTTAACTATAAGTAACCAAATAGTAGTTTTAGTTTGATTGCATTCACAGATCATTGTGGGGATCTGAAAAATGGTCCCCACAATGTCAAAATAACAGGTTTTTTTCATCACACTGTGGGGTCCATTTCGTCCCCACAATGTAATATAAACATTTGCTTGTTTGACCTATATCTGTCAATGCTGTAATAGAGGTCAACCTCCCCTGCTTGATCAGAAATCTCGCATACTCTAGCATACTCTAGCCTACTCTAGGACAAAGGTAATGAACAGCATCAATACTGTTTAGATCTTTCAAGCTCCTTTCCCATTATGCTGATATGCCACCTATACTGAGAAAAATACATCAATAGAAGGAAATACATGAACAGGACAAATAAGCAATTCCATATAAATGTACAAATAAGTAATTATTCATGACACTTATTTCATTACAATCCAATTTTATGCAACCTTGGTGCCTTGTCAAGTGAAATGGACATTAATAATTTTAAATTAAACAAAGCGGTAAAGGTTATTACATCATGCCTTGTCATTTTTATGATGTTGAGAGTCATTGAATTAGTAGTGATGAGGCTAGAAAAGACAAGAAAATATATTTAGTGGATTTGGAGTGTGGGTCATAGGTGAGTGTTGTCCTCGGATGAGGAGGGAAGCAGTCCATGGTTTGCGTTTTTTATTGATTCACTGTGCTCACTTGACAGGCGCGGCGTGAACATTCTCTTCTACATGTTAGCTTCACTGGGCTTGAAATGGATAGCTTTGTAAAGGTTGTGCACTGTAGGTTTGCAAGGCCCACAGTACCACATAAATTCTTATGTCCCTGGGTTGCCGGGGAGAAATATCATCTGTTGTTTCTGGCAGGCTTCCTTTAGGGGTGGTAGATTTCCCAGAAATGTACCCCTGGTGTAAGCTAATTCAATGAGTCAGAATGCCTGGAGACAAGGTCATCAAGATCTCAACCTATAAAGCTTGCCTCAGTATGGGGAAGATCAATAGTCACTGTTAAGGCATCGCGTTTATTTCCGTGAAGACTGAGGTAACTGCTGCCTAGCGACTATCTGGAAGTACATAGACTTTTGCAGGATATTTTGGACACAAGGGTCATCTTCAGGCACCCTACTCACATGGGATTCACCCATTATGTTAACGAGAGACAACAACAAAAAGAGGTTTAGCACGGAATATCATCATAGTTGGGTAATTGAGGTCCAGAGAGTAAAAGTCCAGACCAAGATTTTGTTTCAACCAACCAGTTCAGCATAAAGAGTCACAGTCACAGAGTACTCAACTGGTTAGTTGAAACAAAATCCCTGTCTGGACTTTTTTAAAGTAAAAGTTTAAACATGCTGATGGAATTTCCAAATATGATAGTAAAAAAGACATTTGAATCAAAGACTATTGTAAAGCGAACCCTGTTGTTAGTGAAGATGAATTTCCATCCATTTTCTATAAACGCTTGTCCTGTTCAGGGTCACAGAGGTCCAGAGCCTGGGCACAAGGCAGGGAACAACCCAGGATGGAACACTAAGACATCACAGGGCACACTCACACACTCACACACTCACAGCTATGGGCAATTTGGTAACTCCAATTAACCTCAGCATGTTTTTGGACCGTGGAGGGAAACCAAAGTACCCGGAGGAAACCTTGTGACGACCTGGTGAGAACATGCAAACTTCACACGCCGAGGCTCGGACACTGGTCCTAGGCGACAGTGCAAACCACCGCACCACCATGCCGCCCCGAGGATGAATCTCCTGAGCTGCAAAAACAGAGACGTCACCGTACATACTGTATAAAGTTTCTCTTTTGACTTATATTACAATTCGCAGCTTTTAGCCGATCCAAGCATAACACTAATAGACTTGTTTGAGTGTGATAGGATGCACTTTGGCTTTAGTGATGCCCCTGTAGCCTTTCGGAATTTAGAGGAACTCCGTCTCAGCGATGTTCCTGTTAAAACATGTACATGTGTTCCTGTATTACCTGACCTCTCTGCTTATCTGTGGCATCTCGACCAGGTCCTTCAGAAACTGCCCCCATACCAACTTTTGACGAATGCCACCTCTTTCAGACTTGTATCATTTACACGATGTGAAAGTAGAGCATCCAAAGACCCTGGAGAGAATGGAAGAAAAAAAGATTAGTACCCTGACCCTGTACGAGTTCCGGAAGGCGTAGTGGGATTTATATTTACATAAAACAGAAGAAAATAATATGATTGATTTCACCTTTTACGCCTTTGTGAAAGTGTATTAATCCAGATGCATTTCCCTTATTTCCACATTGCAGTATTTCATGAGTATCCTCAAACCAGCCCAAAACAATTTAGCTAATTTATAGCAATATAATAAGACGTTAAAAACGTCTTTATATATTCAGTAGATAAAGACTCCCTCCCCAAGATTACTGAGCATGTAAACATTCTTTTCAATGACACATGGTGCACGTCAGTGGTGACAGTGGGCATTCGGAATGGGCCACATCGCCTCTAGGCATTATGACTCACTTTGAAGTCATTGATCATTAATATTTTATTAATCTTGCCTGTACAGTTTGGTCTCCTGGGTGTAGAAGGAGGATTGACATTAGTCACATGTCTGTCATAGTCCCCAATTTGTTTCACTCACTGACTGCCGGTGTATGGACGGGCAGCTCCCCTGGGGATTCCCTGAGCAAAGTTCTCCTAGCTCGAAATCTCGGTCAGACCTTGTCGTCAGGATTTATATAGATGGAACTCCATATATCAGATTTTCTGCAAGGAAAAGTATCGTTAAAGTGCTTGTTTTTGAAATTCATCTGCAATTACGCAGTAACACAAACCGATCTTGCAAAAAACTTCATAAACTAAAATAAATTAATTAACCGTTGTCCCCCTGCTTATCCTGGAACCCGGAGACTATCCGTGACAGCACTGGGCATAAGCGAGGAAAAAACCCAGGATGCGATGCTAGCCCATTGCCAGGCACGCACACACACGCACGCACACACACACACACACACACACACACACACACACTACAGGTAATTTAGAGATGCTACTTCACCTAATTGCATGACTTTTGGTTACAAGAAGCGACCAGAGGGGAACATGAACACAATGAGTGGAGAAAGTATTGAAACCCCCAATCCTGGCAAAGTGGAAACAGTGCTACCCAGTGAGCAATTTATAAAATTTTATTTAGTATGCGCATTTTCCAACAGAAATAGTTGCTTTATTTTTAGGGGTTTATAAAATACATTCAAATTACTATAATGATCTCCTATTAAACTGGAAGCAATTAAGCTAAATAGTATAATATGATACTGAAACCCTCACAATTAGCATGTTTAAATTTAAATGATGCAATAATAGAAACATTATGCATTAATCATAAACCATTAACACGAATCTTATCATTAAGCTTACCCTTGTCTTTAACACCCATCACCAATATAATTATCTCTTGCATAATAATAACGTACACCTGAGCACTTAGCCATTGCAACAGCTAAATATAAATACTTAAACCTTTTATAAACCTGTTATATAAAAATTAATTTTTAGCAAGTTTGACACTAACGACCATAGGCAATATTTTTCTATTCATTTTAACGTTTGGAAAATTTACTTTACAAAACTAAACTGGAACACCGGCATTTTTAATTTTAGAAAATCATATTTATTTACTTCTCTCTGTATATTTTAAAGCAAACATTATGTTATGGACCAGGGTACATCTGCATGTGTTACATCAAACGGGCAAATTAAAAAACAATCCTGAATAGCTGTCAAGCCTAATAACCAGTCATTTTTTTCATTAAACTTTGTTATGAAAACAAATAAATGTCTAAATCCATAACATGTAAACGATACAAATGTAATGTAATAATGCTAAAAACTATACGCATGTATGCTGTGCATTTACTAAACGTCAATTGTATCTGAAAAGATAATTCTATCTTTGTTCTTTGGAGTCTATGTTACACATGATTAGTAAAATACAAAAGATAAAATAGTATGAAATCAGGTAATGGTGACCAAATTCTCATCAGTAGGTTTCTGCGGGTTATAATACTGATGCTAAATTGTTCAAGACATGGAAGTCAGCAAAAAGTTTGGTACAATTCATATTATATGAATTGTTAATGTCCAGAAATAGACACAAGAATTTTCATCAGTCATTTAGAATTTTAGAATTAAACAATTACTGGAAGAAATTATTTGAAGCAATATATACAAAATAATACATACTGAAACATTAATTGGTCATGATGTTTAAAAGGCTGTATGCATGTTTATAAGACACATTTTAGAAAGGAGAATCATGATTACTTACATGTGGGCATGAGTTCTGAAGCAAACTCAATCCTCAAGTAAAAAAACAACATACTTTAATGTAAACGTATGGAAAATGCCTTTTCCTCGAAATATATCACTATGTTTGTTACTTTATCTTCAGTAGAGGCTGAAAGTAGATCCCTCTTCTCAAACAGTTCAACAACTGATGCTCTGTTTTGTTGGAATTTCTTTCCACTCTTTTAGAAGACAAATCTGCTCATTCCAACTGCAGAACTGGTTCCTATGACATTATTTGAGTTTGCACCTAGGCAACTGCCTGGAAAGTTTCCTCTACCTTAGCTGGCTCGACTTCCCATCCGCCTCCTTTGTAGTTCTGCCGGCCTTTAAATGGTACTCAAGATGCAAAAGCCCTCATGAACTCGCATTTGCGCATGTGTTACAAAGTCTGGTTTGTTGACAAGCTCCTCGACCATCTGTTTTGTCTTAATGTTACGATTCCATCTGGAAATGTTTTTTGAACATTTTCATATAGCAAAACATGGTTGCTTCTACATTTAAATGTCCCCTTCCTCAAGTTTAACATCATGCTAATTTTGGCCACTGCTAAACAAGATTTAAAACTATATAAAGTATTTTAATGTTTTGCTAAGAGGATTTGTCTTAAACTGGACAAACTTTTGAGTGCTTCAGTATCACTATTTATCTTTCTGGATTCCTGACTCCGAAGCTCGCTCTTTTGAACGTCATGAATAGTTAATCCGCTTGTTAATCATTGTAAGGAACTTTAGAGAAGAGGGTCTTTTGTCCACATTTTGTCCTGTTCCGCCTGTATTATGTTCAAACGATTGAATCAGATATATTGCTGTATGTGTTGTTGAACTTTTAAAAAAATGTATCAGTCAATGTCATTATGATCCTTTAATTTTATAGTTTAGCTCTGACCAATTATTTTACAGTATGGTACTGTTGCTTTTCTCATATCTAAAAAATGAATAAGTGTGTTGATGAAGTAATCATTTTGTTATTTAACTGCAAGAAAATGAATTGGAATAAATTCTTGGAAATCTTAACTTCGCAAACTCACTTATGCTTGGTTTTGCTTTGCATACCTACAGTCAGTCAACACCGTGAACACAGGAATCTTGATCTTAATCTCTGTTGCATGTCAGAGCTCTTTCCTGCCTTTCACTTTTCTGCGAGGCATGGTGACTCCCCAAGAAAAGCATGGAGTACTGAGGACAAACCACAGATCTGCGCTGACTTACCCTGACGGTTGACTTCTTGCTGAAGTTTGTAATTTTAGTAAGTTAGGAATAGGAAATTCAGTGCCAAATCTTTATTTATGATTCATGAAAGATTACTGTTCACTAACACTTTGAGTGTTTACATTTTTTTTTATCGGTGAACAGTCTATGATAGAATTGATATTCTGACAACATACAAAACAATTGTGACTCATTGCCAACAATCCTGAAATTTATTTGCTAAATTGATTAATCATAAGACAGGAAATGTATTTAAAAGCCCAATCGTATAATAATGAACCCTGAAGTTATTCATAATTTTCAAAAACTCCAAACTTCAATACAAACATATCATTTGTAGCTTCTCATAATAATGGACTATGTTTAA
Organism: Hippopotamyrus pictus; assembly: GCA_026781145.1. Lineage (NCBI taxonomy): Eukaryota > Metazoa > Chordata > Actinopteri > Osteoglossiformes > Mormyridae > Hippopotamyrus > Hippopotamyrus pictus. Next base: position 13,386,866 of record JAODLC010000015.1, on the reverse strand, counting down.
ATGAAAGAAACTACTGTGTGCATTTATAAGCCAATCTTTACTTTGACAGTCTAATTTTTTTCACTAATGGCTGAGCTGAAAAAAATGTGAAAGTCAACAAAATGTTTGGTTGCAAATAGATTGATCATCCATTTTACTAGCTGTGCCGAATTATGTCAGGAACTAGATCAAAGAAGATGGTAAAGGAAGAGGAAAAAGAATCACTATAGAAATCACTATAGAAATAAATGAATGACTTTGGGAAAAGTAAGACATTCTGGCTAGATGCGCATAGCAGTAACAATGAGGGTGTGGCCTCATCCTAGGAACAAACTAGGCTTGCGGACATAGCTGCTTGCATGTGTGTGAAACCAGTACTCTATGCTTCATCCAAGATGGACTTTAAGGGGGAAGCCAATGGGTTGTACGCTATACACACTGTTAATGAAGTTACTGAATAACTGAACTGCTAATGAACAGTTGAACAAGTAGTGTAATCCATGAGCAGGGGGGTTTCAGCCGCCGTGAAGGTAATTCAAGTGGATTAACTTAATACTACACAAACCCCTCCACCACCGGAACGCACTGCTGGAATGTGCATTGCAGTTTTAGGGTAGCGGGTGGCTCTGTGGAGCAGGACCCTGAACTTGTAATCAGATGGTTATTGGTTCAAATCCCATTGCTGGCATAGTGATTTCACCCTTGAGCCCTTAACCCTAATCGTTCCAGGGACTGGCTGACTCTGCTTTCTCAATTGTATGTCATTTTGGATAAAAGTGTCCTATAAATAAAATGTGATAATTTTATATGCTCAGCTGCATATGGCTCAGGGGGATGGACATCCAGTGGGCAGTGCAGGTAATTAAGAAGGTTCCCCATCAGACAACAGATTCTGATTCCTATTTGTTATTGACTGACTTGTCGCCCCTTCAAAGCAGATGGCCTCACTCCACAATGGATCTGGGTAGCGGATATTAGCAGGTGGAAATGAATCCCAATAAACAGAAGGACACCTCTTCCTGCCCTGACTTGGACTGATCATATTCTCCAGGACGCTGTTTGGATTCTCCATCGCTCCACCACATTCAATCAGCTTACACTGAAATACTTGGGAATCGTGTGACTGATTCATTATACCACTACCTGGGTGGTACCTTGGTAACTGTTGTGTATTCCTCGGATGCAGCGAGCGGTTTGTTTATCTGTAATACATTTCCCAGAAGCTGACACCACAAGTAATATATTTGCCCTCTCACAAGATTTTCCATTTGCAAAAGGAACTGGGTAAATTGGGAGCCCTGGGGTTTTGTGAAAAATGGTAGCATTTCTGGACCAGCAACAGCCAAAAGCAAAGCTTTCTTTGAGTATTTCTGATAGCCATCTTTTGCATTTAATCACTTCTTAGTAGAATCTCATGGATTGCAACAAAAGGTAAATAAGGACTGTGATTCACGTCTTGCTGGATTCTCGGTTGCCCCGTCTCTGTTGGCTAGCTGAAGACAGCGTTTAAAAAGCCCCAGCTGTGTTTGAGAGAGTGTCTTGCCAAAGGTATTAGCATCGCAGGCCCAGTTATGAGAAAAATGGGACTGGAGAAATTTGCAACTGGAGGATTGACTCATGAAAGGTAGATGACGGAAATCACTAAGCTGTGGAAAATAGACCAGAGTTCAACCAAAGGAGCAAATGGATTTGAAGGGAATGAGAGCATCCAATGGTCCTGGGGGGAGACCAGCCTTGGGACTTACCAAGCACTTAGCAGTGGCAAATATGGATACTCCAATCGACTGCTAAGGACTCGCATTGGACCTTTCTTCACTGGGACATGTGGGTACTACTCACCATTAGGAACCTTAATGCATAGGTTCCTCACAACGTATGAGATTAAGTTCCACGATTCAGAGGTCGGCACCATAGCCAAGAACTCTACGTTAAACACTGTGACCACTAGCCTGTTAGATCTGCAAGTAATTTACTTTCAAAAAATTAACTAACATTAAATAGCAATAATAATAGCATTTTCTTGGCACAGCTGTAAAGTCTTCACCAAAGAGGAAAGCAGTGGAATAGCACTGTCTGGAACAGCTTCTCTCAGACCGAAGTAGCTGACTATACTGGATAAAATCATACTATCACCCTCTATTTTGGGGATTATTGGCATTTTAATCAAACCCCATTGTAATTTTACAGTTGTTTGGTTAAAGGTAATAAATGAGGTAGAAGTTATTGTCATGTCCAACTCATTTTGAAGGGTTTCCTAATTGCATCGTAGAACAACAATATATTATATATACAAAGGTCAGCATAATATATTGTCATCCAGTGATGCATCCGTTATCCTTTTGTGAACCTGACATGTACATTCGTCAAATCAGTTTAACAGCCATGGCAGAATGATTGGAAGTAAACAAATAGTCAGTTAAAAACCTAGAATAGTCAATTCTATATGCAGTATGCCTATGTGTACAGTTCATATATCTATATTTTCATTTTTAAATATGACTGCCAGTACTTTGACAAATTTTTATCTTAATGAATTATTGTTTATTCTGTGTGTGAATTATGATCATCCAGAGAAACAGCCGACATCAGTGCATTGACTAACTGAAGATTGCCTGCTGGGATTTTATGATTTAAACTTTCCAAGCACTGCCTTAATGTACAGTATAATGTAGTATAATGATACTATGTTAAAAAAAAAACGATCCGCTATTTATGAAAAAAGTCTTCTCGCTAAGAGCAGAAATTTTTTGCACGATTTCATTAATGTTTAGGAATGTGTGGTGACATTTTGTATTTACTATGCATTTAAAGAGTTTAGTATGCATAGCTTTACTTCATAGCTTTACTTTTGATGGAGGTTTCATAAAATTAAAATAAAAACAAAAGTAAAAAAATAAAAACAAGAAACATAGTGCAAGAGGATGGAAACATGCGTCCTCATGAATGAAACAGTCACGGAAGCAGTTAATATGTTTTGGCTCCTTTTCCAGTCCTCTAAGTATACTGGATCAGAGCCCCTCTCCAAAGGCCTGTGTGTGTGTGTGCGTGTGTGTGTGTGTGTGTGTGTGTGTGTGTGGGTTTGCATAGATCACATTTGAGGACCAAATTGACTCCCCATTTGGATAACAGTTTTATAAAAATCTGTGAATGCAATCAAAAAGTAAAAATGCCAAAAGTCTTGTATTTGGGTTGGTTACTTATGGTTAAGGCTAGGGATGGGTAGAGGTTAAGGGTGTCGTGATTGGTATTAGGGTTTTTATATATATAAAATAAGATGAGTCTGACTCACAGACCCTTTATGGATGATCGTGCCACAGACTGTTCACAGATCTCTCCTACATCAGCTGCGGATAAATCTCCATCTTAACTACACTGCTTAAAGTGGATTTTCTGTGACTTTGAAATAAGAACGCTTACCTAATTCTCACTCAGGCAAAGCCTTGGACCTGCTGGAAGTAACTAAGCACTTGCTTTTCCAAGAGTCATAAGACAACAGTCCACATAACGGTGGAGATGCTTAATGATGCTCCTTCAGCCAAAGAAGATTTCGTAGATTTCATCTCGCCGTTCCTAATCCACTCCCACTTTTTGTTGTTATCCTTGTTGTGATACTCTTTCTGCAAAGCATCGACTGTGCCAGGTGGTGCAAAGTTGGGGATCTTTGTAAAGACAATTTGCAATCTGTGCTATTGAGTGTAAAATATCTATAGCACTGTCTAGTATCAGAATGTCTATAACTATGCTATATAACAGATGTCTTAAGTTTCAAACAAGTTGTTTTAATATGCACTGCTTAATAAAACATTGAAATCTATATTGTGAGCTATAAATATTAAAATTTTCCATTAATTACTATATATTTCAACCATGACTTTTCCTTATGCTGAAAAACACTTTTTACACATTTTCTTGAGCTGGTCAAAGAATGGGCTATTAAATAGTAATACCATACCTTTCCATAAATACAAAAAACGATTTAGTGATTGTCACATCCACCTCTAGATGATCATAATGCCTAATCACTTTTGATTGGGCCTTTTTTTAAACACATTTCTGACGACTTGATTCTCTGATTTTCGACTTGTTCTCTGATTCGGTTTTTTTCATTGCTTCCACTTCTGACTCTTGGTTTGCTTTCTGGTTTCCGGTTATGTCTTGGTACCTGTTCGGTCCCTGACCTGTGACCCATTGTTACTTGGCGCTCGAGTCCCGCTCCGCCAGCACCCCCCAGTCCTGTCCGCACCGAGTCCTCAGAGGCTCCCCCACCAAAGAGGACGGGACACTGAGGTGTGAGCAGCCTGAGATGTGCCCTTTTCTGTGCTCAGGATTTGTTAATGAAATATTTTAAAAGACGTCTGTCTGGTTGTAACATATCCTCACCATCGTTTATTTGCTATAGGAAAATCACTAGGTAAATGTTGCTGTTTTTTATTTCTTTTAATAGACAGAGAAACCTTGAGTTTAAAACCTATTACTAAAACAAAAAATTCTCAGAAAACTTGCCAATGTGTAATTTGACTTCTCCCATTCTCATAAGATTTCTGTTTTGTGTGTGTATTTCAAGCTGTCAGGTACATCTCCACAGAAAGCAATTACATTCTAATATTGTCTAAATTTGGAACTGTATATAAAAAAATTATATTTATTTCCCTAACTGAAATGAGTAAACGGTTAGTTTACGCCAAGACAAAAGCAGATGAAAGTGGAAGCCTTTTTTTCTCATAATACAAGAAAAATTGTGCATGACTAACTAGTTTAGGAGCTGACTCTGAGGAACAGATGGCCACACGATTTGTGGCAGCTCTTAAGTTTCTCTTCAGCGACCCATATGCAGAGTGTCTGCAAGCAGCCCGGACACATCTGTGCCATTTATTAATGCATTATGAGGGACTGCATTTTTTTATACTCGTATATGTTTCCTAAAATGAAAATTAGCATTATAAAAATGCTAGCAATTTCAGCTGCTGGGGGGGAAGCTGTAAAGAAGAAGTGGTGTAATATCAGGGTTTTGCTTCAATTTATTGTCTTTTGTTCATAAAAATGCAATTGAATGAGGAGATGTAACAATTGAGGTGATATAGGTACACTCATTAACAGGATTAAAAGCACAGTGATTCCCTTTGTAAAATAGGAATTTATTAAATTCCTGCTGTGCTATGAGGCTTGTTTAAGGCGACATTCAGTTGCCTTGGCATGACTGTATACTGACGTAGTTATTATTTAGTTGCAGGTGCTAACGTCTGCACTAAAGTGGAGATTATGAGCCAGTGGGTGGCAGTATTTCCACTAAAGGAGGGTGAGATGCTGGTGGGAAATACACCAAGCAATCCCAGGACCATAAATAATTCACATCTGAATTTCACTTTAGTTTTACACGTCTTAGAATAAAATAGCCACATTCTTGAGACATGAAAAGAAATACATTTTTTTAAATTATTCTGTGTAAAAAATACATATACCTGTATATTAATTTAAGGAAGCATGTATAGGTAGAGTGATAGAGATGAATTTTTTTTCCTTATGAAACTGTCATGTTTCACAATATATTTTTTTATATATCAGATTAGCTTAATCTGAATCCCGTAATTAAACACATCCATCCATCCATCCATCCATCCATCCATCCATCCAATAAAGGGATAATCTGTGGCTATAGCCCTTACCAGGTAGCAAGTGAGAGACCCTGGATGGGTTGCTGGTCCATTGCAGGACACACATACACAATCAGACACACAGTCAGACTACGGGCCTCTTAGAGACACCAAACAATCTAACTACAAGGATTTGGCCTGCAGAAAGACACTAAGCTGACTTCTTTTTTGCATCTATTAATATATATCTGTTGTCAATATTATAAAAAAAGTGTTAAGTATAATATCTTAATAAAATATGAATATATACAGCTTTATTTGTATATGTATATTAAAATGTATAAATAGATCTTCTACTACAGTGATCTGTGTTAATAAGAAGACAGTAATGAAAGCTTTAGTGAGCTTCAGAAAACCTGCACAGTTCCTAAATAAGGAAATATATTTGCAAAATTGTCACTGACTCTTGCCATCCAGGACATCTGGGAAGACCTCTTTAAATATAAAAAAAAAAAACAGGATCGCACTGATTATCACTTGGGGACAGTACTTTTCTGACGTTGTGCAATAAAGAAAAATTTAATGAAGAAGTTTTTTTCTTTCGGGTCTCTAAAATATTAAAGAAAAAATATTGTTACTAATGTGTAAAAAAATGTAATGCTTATTTAATTTTAAATATGAGATGATGAAGGGTTGCCTATTAAGAACCACGGTGGGGTTGAGGTTATATGTTCTGGAATCTCACATAATAACTATAATCTGACACTAAGTTATACTTTGAGTGGTTGTAGTACCTAGATTGCAGGTACACCAGATTCTCCAGGATGAAAATAAGGTTAACACCAGGTTACCACTCCGCAGACCCTGCAGTGACTGAGCAGTCAGAAGATGGATGGTATGAAGTAGCAGGTACACAAGAAACCGCCACACACCTGCGATGGGTGTTTGTGGCTGCCGGAGCCGCCCATGAGGAATGCAAACAGCTGGAGGCAGCCGGCGGGCGTGAATCACCGCAAAACGAGGGCAGGGTCGACATCCCCGGTGTGGCACCCGAACCCAAATTGTGGAGAGGAAAGAAAGCAAACAGTGAGCTAGCCACGACCGAAGACAACCAAAGCTGTCTTCCCCCGATCCTCCAATGGTGATCATGAACACCCTTGCTGTCTTCAACTATGAACTGCAATACTGGGAGGGGGTGGGGCACTGGGAGGGGGCGAGGCACTGTGAAGGGGGGCAGTTAGAATGATTCACTCAGGAGCCCTTAAAAATTGTTAGATTACTGGTCCCAACATGGGGCCTAAAATTCTTAACGGTGCCCCTGGACTTTTCGCCCATCATTAAGAGTAATGCTTGATTATCTTATGCCTGTTTACTCAAATTAAAAATATCATCCCAGCCGCCATGTCTCCAATATGCCTGCCTGCCACAATGTATGGAACAAGGACTCCATTTATGTAGAGTCTCTGCTGTGGTATTCCCATGCCATTCAATGTTATTCTGGGTACTATTTCACTTAGCATACAATTTCTAGACAGGAATTTTGGTTGCACCTTTATCCCTTGTTGATTTTCTCATCAAACCGAATTTTACATGCAGAAGCACACTTAGGCAGAGATATCCCTTGAATAATTTTGCGGAGAGCTCACATTTCAGTTCAATACCAAACAAAAACATTTAATTTTAATAGCGAGCAAAGGTCTGCTGTCTGTGTTCGCTCTTGTTTTTTTGGTCAGAGGCTGATTTGCAATTAGAAAGTGAAACATTTTGAGAAGTGTTGAAAATGCTAGTAAATGTATTAAATACAGGAAAAGCATCTAGTCCTCTTCTCCTTAGGCTCAATTTGTATTTTTAATTAAGGCAATGCATCACAAAAGGCTGGAGGCCATGAAATAAATCTACAGAAAAACAGGATGGAATATATTGGAAAAATAATGCAATTACAAGATAAGTCAACACAATAATACATTTTTAAAGGACTGGGTAACTGTACCATCACATGTGTGGCTTGAGCCATAGCTACGTTATTATGTTAAGGATAGAAATGGTAAACTCGTATTTTGCAAAAAAGTATAAAAGATATGTTACTCCTGTAGCTCTTGAGTAATTTACCTGTGTGATGTTCAACTCTCGTGTTTCATGTGATAGCACATTCCCAGACGAGCCCCGCAATTGCCTGAAATATAGCCAATTTTCCAACCAGAGTCCTCTAATCATTAAATGTACATGGACTTTCTAGATGGTTCTAAATGAAGGGTGTCTGTGAAAACCAAAAGCCGCTATTAAAACAATAAGGGATCCCCTTTGCAAAGGACATTTTACACCATGATCGTTTATCGTAATTTTCTGGGGACTTCCCAAAAGTCATCAGTCACTTTGAGCACATTTGGTACACACTAACAAAGTTATTATCTAAAGTAAATCAAGGATACCGTTTTCTGTTATATATGGAAATTACAAACAAAGCCTTTAGCGGAACTTTGGACTGTATTTAAGATGGTGGCATTTGAAAATTATTGCAATAATTACTGGCATGAAAGGCTCATATCTGTGAAGCTTGATCCAGTTGTTGATACAGGCTAAGTGGGAAATGTCACCGCGTAATTAAAGATTCGCTTCAAAGACGGAAGCAGCAAAATCCCGTTACTGGCCGTACTTCATAAATTCTAGCTCTCAGAGAACTACTCATACCAAAATGAAACGACAAACTGGAAAAGGCAAAACACTGCGATAGATCCATGTCCACCTACATAAAAAATACTTCTTATAAAGACATTTTGTTGCTAAAAAATAAATATCTACTATATACTGTATTACCATTCTGTAAAATAAACTGTGAGGAGATTCAGTAATTGTAAGCCAAAGTGACCACACAAAAATAAACAAATTATTAATTACTCTAATCATGATGCCTTTTTTTTTGGCTGGCTATCAGATACCCTTCACTTGTCCAGGAATCCACACCAATAAAAAGGCTGCAAATAATCAATTATGTATTTAGATTTAGCATTTATTAATTTGTCTATGAAATATATGAAATATATAAAAAGATTGTACCATAGAGTTCCATAGTAAACGTGTTTACAAAGTGACTGAGGAATAAGCCATCTGTTGGTTGTCTTAGATGCTGCTCAGACTTATCATTTGTCAGCTTAACTGAACATAATATGCATTTAGAATTACTTTGTTATTCAGCAGAAAAGTAAGATTTTGTCCGGTACAGCCCTTATTTTGGCTGAGAGGAGTACTGTCCAGAAGCTGCAGCAGCATGTTATGCTGACAGGCAGGGTACAGCTTCAATCAGCAAAATACAAAATACGTACAGGAACAGGAGGAGAATGTATCAACCTTATTCGCTTACCAGATGTCTGGATTCGGGGCAAAATGCATGTCTAATAAACGAATACGCTTCCCATTTATACAGCTGGATATTTAGTGGAGCGATTTTGATGAAGCACTTGGCTTGTCATCCAACTTCATTCATTGAGTTGTCAGTCTACTTCATTCAGCGTTATTATTTTTAGCTAGCATTTGCACAAAATAAGTCAATCGCATCTCTTTCTGGGGAGGTAAGAAAGAAACACGCCGTCTAGTGAAAGTTCTCAGCGCATGACTGATTATTTGCACAGGCTATTTTACCCACCCTACCCTGTAATGGACTACAATCCTGTTCAAGGTGCCCCTTGCTTCCTGGGTATGCTGATGGATAGATAGAGTTTATTCATCCATTTTCAGTAACTGTCCTTTTTCTAAGGAAGGGCACGACCTGGAGCTCCGTTCACTGCAAGGCATTTACACGCAATGATAGAGTAATCCAGGGCAAGCAGTCCACATGGGCAGCGTGCGTTTGGTGGAGAGCAAAGTATCAGGAGAGGAGACATGAGGGCAGAGAGGAAATGGACACATGCTATGCTCTGGACAAATTCAAAGTCAAAATCTTTAAGTTGTGAAGAATCAATTCTACTTTCTGAGTCACATGCCATCCTAGTACTTTATCACTGGCTATATCATCCACTACTTGATTACCTTGCAGAAGATGGCAGCCTTCTAATCACAAGTGTTATTTTCCTTAACCAGCATGCAATCTGATACCGTACAGCAGGGGGCAGTCATACTTATGATTCTTGTTTCATTATTCCTACTTTTTTCGTCTCCCACCCATCCTGTCAGAACATGATCCAAGCCACAGCAAGAGCGGTTCAGGCATTTCATTGCACACTGTTGAAAAGAGAACAGCAGCCCAATAGTAAGTGGTGCTTGGTTACATCAGGTGTTGAAAAACACTATTGGGAAAACAAAACAATATGGGGGGTGGGGGGTTCTGTCTTGTCAAGCCCCCATCTTTATGCACCTCAGAGTCCAGATTCTAATACACATACATCATAGACCACACACACACACACACACACACACACACACACACAAAAATTAAAAAAAAAAATGTAATTTATATCTTTGTGGGGACTCTCCATTCTTTTCCATGGGGAAAACTCTAATCCCAACATGATGACCTTCGACCTTAACCCCTACCCAGCCAAAACCTTACCCATAAGTAACCAAACAAACAAAAAACAAAATTTTGTTCGGCCCCCACAATGTAATATAAACATAATCCATACATAATTAACTTGGCACCAGAGATTTATAGAGATTTATTGGAATGCATTTGTTGGCAAAGTGATGGAATCTAATTGGGAAGCCAAAGGCTTTGGATGCATGTGGGTCCGTCGGAGCACACCTGGAAAATTACTTACTCTTTAAAGTAAAATCTAACCAAATCTGACTAATTTAATTAAAGTATTATTATGAATCTTTTAGCCATGATATTTCTGTTATTCAGATGACTTCTTGGCTTTCCTGACTAGCACTTAACTGTCATTTGTTCTGGGTGATAGAGTTACACTAGGTCGACCTTGGCTTATAAAGCAATCTGCAGATCTGCTGCTGTAAGTAGGGCTTGGTTCAGAGGTTGAGGGATCTACTGTACAACTAACACGATGTCAGATAAGACGGCCAGTCTGACCTGGTGATTCATATAACGCCTCAGAGGCTGAGCCGGCGTTTACCATACTCAGCTTGGGCACGCCTCAGAGGCTCAGTCAGTGTCCACCATAACTGAGCTTAGTCGCGCCTCAGAGGCCCAGTCAGTGTCTACCATAACTTAGCTTGGGCACGCCTCAGAGGCTCAGCCGGTGTCCACCATAACTTAGCTTGGGCAGTTGCACAAGGCATATAGACTCATCTAAACTATGTCTAACGTGTGGCTACAAACTCTATATCATGTCATTCTGAGTCACAAAGGTTATAAAGTCAAATGGTTACATACCTCAGCTGAGGGTGCTGCGGGAATGATATGGCTTCAGATCCAAACTCAGCACTATGTGCGAGCTCTGATTACAGAGTGTCTGCTTAGTAAAGGCTACACATGGTGAGTATGCTAATCACACCTAGCATGTGGGGGTCCTGGCTACAGAATGTCCCCAGATTGTCTCGTGGACCCTTCCTTAAACACCAAACCAAGCAGTGGGTTTTCTTTGAAGATGGTGATACACCAATCCCGGAGCAGATGTTTTGGTTATTGTTTTACTTGGAGATATTGATTTGAGGTTGTGATGTCCTTGTGATCCCCTTCAGAGTATACTAATATGTCATTGGACAGATAAGCCAATGGTCAGTCGGATTGTTAATAGTGGGGTCATTAGGGCCTTTTGTTCCTGAGGGACAGACCCTTCCAACAAAGCAAGCTATCGCTAATTCTCTAAATCTTCATAATATTATGATATATTGGTTTAAGATTGAGATAATATAAATGAAATCAAGCATGAGTATGTACATTGATTCCATTAACATGAGACGATGTGTTTCCCATTTTGGCTTTCTGTCTGACCATGTGCGACCTGAGACAAGAGCAGAGGACTGGGGAGGGGAGGAGGAGGGCACACATTACTTTGCATGAAGTGCATTTGCATTCATTTAAGTTCATTTAAGTTTGCTTAAATTTGCTTTAAGTTTGTTTACTTAAAAAAGATTACATTGTCAGTTTATATTTTGTTGTATGGAAATTCCATTTGATTTTATTGGTGTTATTGGTAACAGTTAATTTAACAAAAGTGTCCAATTAAATCTGTAATTAAGTTACGCTATAATCTTTGCCATCTTTCTTTAAATATAACCAATCTTTTATGATATTCCTGCACTTAAGCAATCATCTCTGCCATATTTCTGAGCTATGAGTTGCACAAATGCCGCAAGTTCGTTACAGAATAAAAGTGTTTTGTTTCCCTTCGCAGATTATTAGTGGGAAAAAGCAATTCCGAAGTCTTCCAAAGTAAAAGGAAACAAAAAAAATCTTGTGATTACTAGAGGTCCTCCTCTGTGCATCAGTTCTTCAACCCATTGTCTATACATTCATTATTTAATGAAGGGATCTTAACCTTCCAAGCGACAAAAGGAGAAGAGGAGGTGGAATTGTTTCGTCGTTGAATCGTCTTTCATCTCTCCCAGGAACCTCATTAGTCCCTCTTTCCCTTCCTAAGGGAGTTATAGTGAAAACATGTAATATGCCAGCTTTTACAGAGAAGTCACACTATACAAATAAACTAATAAAAGTGCATCCTTTCCTTCAGAACAATGAGAAATTCTATTTGAGTAAAACTTCTTAGAAAAATCACAGCTCTCCATAACTCATGTAACCAATCGTTTCTAAGTCAGATTCAGCTTTCGCCTTTATCTTCAAATAATATACAAGTCTGACCTTTGGAAAAAAGTCGTTAAAATATTCAGCTACAAAATAGACAAGACCTATCTGATCAAAGTTCTCCTGAAAGAAGCAAAAGGGCATTACTGTGTTCACTGTCCTTTACGTAACACGCACAAGCTCTGAAATGAATAAGATGCATTATTGAATTATGTTAGCATACATAATTACTCGCACATTCCAAAGATGTGCTATCAGTGGCTTCCATGGGGCCATGCCATTTGTACGTGTGAATACCCTACAATCAAATGAAGCATGATTCAGGTTATATAATGCTTTAAGCCCCATGTTACCAAAGATTAAATCCAGACAAAACTGACTGAGATTGTCCAGTTATTCAGGGTGTGGATGCTGCATGTGTTTTGCAAACTGCAATACTACTGTTTTTTGTGATCCCAGAAACATAGTGTGCCTTGCTGTTCTATAGAAAAAAATGCATACCAAACCTGTAAATACAGTTCAAGAGCTTAGTGGGGAAAAAAAACGTGCTAGCATTTTAAGACAAGGCTGTACATTTCGACCAAATAGAACTAGGCCTGGAAATAATCTGTCAGTAGTCATATATTTAATTTAGAAAATTTAATACTTAACATTTTTTTGCTCCTAGGATGCATAAGGCTATCAGGATATGTCTATATTTGGATATGTGCATATCTGTGAGAGCAAAACCCTTTTTTCTTTTTGCAAGCAAAAAAGTGCAAACATGCATAAATAGTATGACATGCACATATGGCACATTTTATCACTCTATTAGATGGAAACTGCAACAAAGTTTCCCTGGGCAACATCCACAGGAGAGAACTGAGGCTAATTTTAATGGCTTACCCCAAGAGAATGTTCTAGAGGACACCCTGCAATATTGCTACAAAGGGCATGTGTGATTGATGAGGCTATATTTAAAAAGGGCAATCCTTTTAGTTGATGCTCTTTAACTTAGATCAATAATACAAAGAAAGTATTTTACAGAAAGACTCTGTGCTCTATTTGTTTCCTTTATCCGGACACCTGTGCGGGAGTTTACAAGGAATTGCCCGTTGTTTATTTAACATATGAATTATAAAACGGAAATCTTATCTTGGCTTTCTTGACAAAGTAAGGATTCCATTTTGTTTTGACCAAATGTTTGTCTGTTTTATTCTGTTCTCAGGGATGAAAATGACAAACATTCTGCACTCCTGGCAGTGCTATGGCAATACTATTGCCATGCTCTGGAACTCTAGTATTTTTTGAGGTTGTTTTTAATTCAAAGCACAGCACGACAAATCAAAGCTACTGTACAGGACCCCTAAGCCTTGTTTTTTTGTAGCCTTGGTTTCTCTCTTGTGCTGAAACTGAATCAGGCCATATCAGATTCTTCCAACTGCAAACTTCAATCATTCAGCTTTGCAGAGAATTACCTTTAAATATTCATTGAATATTCATTTTGATTGAAGAAAAAAAAAAAACACTGATGATTATATTTATTTAAGGATATCTTACTAACCTGAAGTAAATCAGTACTGAATGTGTCATTGTATGTTGTGTTAAACTGAATTGTAAGTTTCTCCTGTACTAATTAAAATATCAATTCATACTGTACTTATTTCCATTTAATATATGGTAAGATTTTTTTTCTTCTAATATTAGCTCTACTTCAATAAAATCTATTATCATAACTTTTAATGACAAAATACAAAATCCTCATGGAAACTGTTAAACAATATACAGTTATTTGTGCAGGAAAAAGAGCAAATAACCGCCCCCTTACATATGACTGGCCTGGTGAATCTGTTCCTGGCAGCGCTTATTCGTACATACACGCAAGCTGTGACTTGGGTCTGGTGTTGTGTGTCTAGAGACTTCAGAAACCTCTTCTGTTCACTATTTCTGTTCAAATGATTCATTTTGTTATAAATAGATTAAACAGAAATTGGCATCTAGAAATCTGAAAATAAATATTAACTTAGCTACAATGGTGTAATGTCATTCTTCACATAAAATGCCAACTTTTGAAAATGTAATGCGAACACATTCTGATTTCGACGTTTAATCAGTCTCTCTGGTTGACAGGCCTAGTTGCAGAAACATTTCCAGCTACCCTGTAGCTCTATAATCATATACGCCAGTCTAAACTCACATTTCCTTAGTAAGATATTGGTGAAAAACATAAATAATTATGACAAAAGTGAAAAAGACCTAGGAGAACCGGGGGCACAATTTTTTTGTATTTAAAAACAAAATACAGACCTAAAACCAGCAGGGACTGCAATATGGTGACAGAATTTACACAGCTGCCGTACAATTCAAAGGCATGAGACAAACCCTACAGCCAATGCTGAAAAAATAACCTCTCTCAAAACACCAAAATCACATTTTTGAAATGACATTAGGATTAAACCAATAACTGACTCTCAACCTTAACGAACGATCTACCAGCATTTGTTCTACTTGTAAATAATAACCTTGCATCATCTAATGTGAGGTCTCGATGTTACTTGTGATTCTTCACTTAAGTATTGGCTTTCAAAATATTTGGTTATATGAATCACCATTTACATAATATTCAAGTGCTTTGCGCCATCATGAGTACAACAAGCCAGGGTTGATTCAAATGCTATGCCCACCTGTCCACATGGTACTCTGACCTGTGTCTGCTGCAAAATGAGCAACTACACTTTCGCATGTTGCCTAATTACAAAGGGATCAAATGATAATTTTTGTAATGTGCCATTTGCCTCACGTGTACGGCACTTTGAATGAAAGCATCTAAAAATTAAATAAATAAATCTAACAATGGGACAAGCTGTAGTTTGTTCCAAAACGTGTTTTTAATGTGCTGTCTAAAAACTGGCCACTGAAAATGTACAGTATGTGCTCAAAGCCTGTTTCGTTACGTCTGATAACGAGCTAATGCAGCATAGGTTTGTATTAACTTTAAAGATGTTTTTTTCTAACAATGGTACCAGAACACCCAATTATTCCTTACAAATATTGCTGACATGCTGCAGGAGAACCGCCTGAGTATTGGCAATGATGATAGTTACCAGTAGGGGAGATAGTTAGGAGGTCTTTTGGGGAATACATATCTCCTGGACTGCCGCTGTCCAGAGATTTAGAGATCTGGAATAACAAGGCAGAGAGCACATGGTAAACGGTCTATCGACACAGTAGGTGATTACTAGCTTTAACTGGCATAAAGAGGAAAATTAAATTAACTTTTTAGTTTATGGTTATTTCATATGTATTTCTCCAAGTTTCAACCATGAATATGTATTAATATTTAATACTATTATACTATGACGTTGTTTTTCTACAATGTGTAACTTTTTGTTTAAAAGACAATGTATTTCGATGTGTTGCTCAAATTAACGCATTGAACTTGCATCAGTCCAGATTCAGCAAGCTAAAATGCATTAATTTTTACTTAAACGTTTACCATGCCCCGTCTTTATTTCATTATGTTATTATTATATATTTCACATTATTCTCTGCATATACGTTTTAGTATGATATTTGAATGTGGCTCTCAGCACGTTTCCTGGAACACATTAACCTAGACACTCCAAAGACCGTGGCCGTATTAAACTGACTCACGATCTAATAATGTCCCGATGTAATTTCCAAAATGTTGACATGTGACACAGGCGGACAGAGGTCGCCTTGTGTCACGTGGTGTCAGGACGCGCGTGATAGACCAGAAGTGACGTAGTAGCTGTCGGTTCAAATACGAAGACGCTTTCGGTATCATTCGGCTGCAGAGCCCAGAATGAGGAGCTTCATTGTGAAGTTCTGAAGCCGGGTCTGCCTCGAAGGTGATGGCCCATGCAATGGGAATGCTTTTATAGCGGTGTATATGCCTGTCAGGTGATTTTTGCGAGGCCATATGAGGAAGCGAAGAGTCGCGTAACTAAATCTTATATGTAGTGGTAATCACTTTTTATGTATATGTAAAGTAGCAATCCAGTTTTAGAGTTAGTTAAAATGTTTCTAAGTTTTCTTTCAGCAGTCCTTTTCCTTTCCCTGTTGCCCCCCTGCTGGGGCGGTCTGCCTCTCGTAATAAATACTTGGTCGTTTAAGGACGCTACGACGACAGGTAACATTTATAATATTTCTGTTCTGTTTTCACATCAGAAATTTGACTCAAGGGGACATTGATTTCTGTTCGCAGTGAGAAGAAGAACGTTGCTCACAGCCACACTAAACTAATGACAATACAGCTGTCAACCCTGTTTAAAGCTGTTATAATACAGAGGGCAAATATATCTTTCTAGTTTGCTTCATACTGTGAGGAAGCGACTTAAAAACAGCCATTCACATGCTGGCATTCTAGTTCGGCAGCTTTCTTTAAATATAATCACTGGAATTATGTTATTTCACTTCAGTACAGAATATCTCCTCATATTCCTGGTTATTTTCTGTAATAATCTGAATATTAAACACAAGCTGTCGTACAATTGCAGCTGTAGGCTTCCTTATCTTTCAAACCAAGTCGACGAGGATTACATGCCAACTGGTGATTTGGCATGCTGACTTTAGTGGGTCTTTTGAAATTTCAAGTCGTGGTCTTTTATGATTCTGCTGCAGATCTGATATTTAGAGAAACATATTTTATGATTCCACACACAAAATAGGCCAGCCATTTAAACCCCTTATTTTAGGTCATTGTGACATATGTTCTTTCATTAAAGCATGGAAGACCCTCAGTTCAGGGGGATCCATACTAGATGCTCTGGAGAGGGGCTGTGCGCAGTGTCAGACGGAGCAGTGCGATGGTAGCGTGGGCTATGGCGGCAGTCCTGATGAGAAGGGAGAGACCACTCTTGACGCCATGATTATGAACGGGTGAGCGGTGCATTGTCAAAGCCTTCGTGTAGAAGACTGGTGGGTGATCAGAGTATCTCCAGAGGCTGGAGATTCACTTTGTGGTGGTGCTGAGCTTCGTCTGTTTACAACTCAGAGATACGATGGAAGTTGGGGCGGTGGGAGATCTCAGGCGGATTAAGGACGCCATCGGTGTGGCAAGGGCAGTAATGGAGCGAACCAAGCACACCTTGCTGGTTGGAGAATCAGGTAATGCAACCCCCAGGAGAACCAGGAATCTTTATTTTAACCTCGGTATATTCCAGATCAGTCCGCAGATGAGGAAAGTACAAAGCCTTCTAGAATAATATGAGTATACACTCAATTTCTGTTTAGATCAATATCTTAAGTAACTCGGCCCTGCTCTGTTCCTGTTTCACAATGTGTCTTAAAAATATGCCATTTAGGCACCCCAGACTTACGAGAATATCTTCAGGTTTCTCCCTTTTCCTTTTCTTTACACAGCCTCGATTTTTGCCGAAAACATGGGTTTCGCAGCCGAAGACTTAACAACTAATAAGTCACTTGGTATGTTCACAAAATGGCTTAATGGAAACTGTCAGCCTAATTATCGTCAGGTGGGTGTTGTGTGTTTTCACCATTTTATTTCACTTGCTGTAATATATGCGTACCTGTTTTTAAACTCGTATGCTGTAATTCTAATTGTAAGCTCTTGTCCTGCTAGTGAGAAGCGCTAACGTCTGGGCTGCGCTCCTCTGTGGGGGCCTGCCGGGTTATTTCCAGCTGCTTGTATATGTATACAGCTGCTTGTATATGTATACAGAATAAATAAAAATACAATCAATAGCATATATTTTGTTTATTTAGCTGACATCTTTATCAAAGGCAACTTAAAAGGAAGTTGGAGCATTAATTGGAAAACGGTGTTAAGGCAGTGGGTCTTAACTCTGGCTTTGATCATGCCTGGTGTGAAGTACAAAGCAAAGAGCAGTGAGCGTTTGACAGGGGGGCAGGGAACACAGAGTCGCAGAGTTCTGTGAGTTGGAGTGGGTGTGTGGCTGATGAGGGAACGGGAGCCAGCAGAGTTACGGTAGTCAGGCATGGACAGAGCCAAGGCTGAGACTAACGCGAGTGGTGAGAAAAGGTCAGGTTTCTGATTTATTGTAACGTTAGGAGTCTGTAACTCGGGACGTGGGGAAATGTGTTGAGGTAGTGTTGTGGAAGAATCAGGGTGACCCTAATGATTTGGAAACAAAGTGATACCTTTTGTAGTGGCTTTCCGATTAATCAACAGCAGTAGCTGTTTGCCTTAATAAATCCAAGTGATCCTGGATTGAGTAAATTTCAGGAAATTTTGTACTGGGACACAAGAGGAGTCCAGAGAACTGCCTTGCAATTCTGCAATGCTGCGATGGAGAGCCTTATTTTATATTATGAAATATATTCTTAATCTTCCCTTTATCAGCCTGACATGCTTTTTTAGTAAGGTGTGATTCGCCTGTAATCTCAAATTGTAAACCATTAATAGTGTTTTATGTAAGAGGCCATTAAATTGTTTACTTTGGAAAACCTTGAAGACAATTTTTTTTAAATGTCAAGCACTCGCATGTCAGTCCTATATTCTAAGTACAAGATAAAATGACCATATGACCACACCTTTTAACATTTTTGTTCTCTTTTATCTTAACAGAATGTTTCACCGGATCCTTTGACCTCATGTGGTCCTTACGAACCCAGTGCCGTCTCGCAACAAAGACGGAGCGTACAACACGTTGATATCCATGCACATGACACCATTGGTACTATACTCTGCTTGAATACGTTGTCTTCCTCGTTAACGTGAAACATTTTCTTTTCTGTAAACCAAATATGCATGTATAAGCACGAAATGCATACAGGCCCTTTTGTTTTTATTTATAGTTGATTTGCATTTTACTAGTAAACAGTCCATTGTAATTAGCTGTTAGCCTAAATGTCTTTGCCTATGTGTTATTGTAAATGTGTATTTGTAGATTTGGTAATGTCCTGTATCAGGATGAATAAACTTATTGGAATTGGATTAGTGCATATACACAGATGAAATTGGTATGGCATTTGACGCTTAAAATGATAACTATGGGATGTAATTCGGCCCAACAACCCCGTGCCATGAGAATTCTGCAGGGTGTGTGTGAGTTCTGCTTCTATGGCCTGACTTTATTTATCTGTATGTAGGTATGATTGTGATTAATCAGACCGGCAACGTAGCTGCTGGGACGTCAACTAACGGCGCAAAGC
Source organism: Hippopotamyrus pictus (assembly GCA_026781145.1). Lineage (NCBI taxonomy): Eukaryota > Metazoa > Chordata > Actinopteri > Osteoglossiformes > Mormyridae > Hippopotamyrus > Hippopotamyrus pictus. Next base: position 13,367,465 of record JAODLC010000015.1, on the reverse strand, counting down.
ACAAGGTTCCAGGGTTTGTATTAATCCTGTTTAAGAAAACTACCTGTGTGTCTATTCCTGCTTTTCCTTACAATCATTGTTTGCTGTGAGTCCTGAAAAATGCATTGTCTCTTGGTCCAGGAAGCTCTAAATATTTAATGAAACCATTTCCATTTTCGCTTTTACAATTGAAGGCCAACGGGAAAAACTGACAGTTTTGTTTGTGCGATATGTACCATGTTTATTTAAAAAAAAAAAAAAAACTATCGTACATGGGGCGCCGTTTGGATGTTACATTTTTCCATAGACACTTGATTAAAAAGAGAAAAAAACCTGGAATGGTAATTCACCTCCATCTGCTTGGCGAGTTCTACGCCAGGGTTACATCTTTTTTCGCGGTATTGATTTCCTTTACCCCACATCACCTACAATCAAGTTTAGAGCAGGGTCCGGTTGCCCGATTCATTTTTGCGCTCTTGCTCTTGCTAGCCGCGTGGGGGATTCTCCGATCGCCGGAGCGGGGGCCTACGCCGACAGTGCCGTGGGGGGAGCCGCCGCCACCGGAGATGGGGACGTCATGATGCGATTCCTCCCAAGGTTCCCGGGCTTGTTAAGTAGATCTGATACAACCATTTTAAATGGATTTCCTTAACTGATGTGAGGCATAGGATTGCTACCCGGATGGCAGAACTGGTGCACTTGTCAGCTAGACGTTTGCTGAAGTATTTCCTGGCAATTAGGGGAAAGGACTCTGATCATGTTTCCCACCACTTGTGGTGAATATTCAGCCCTGTCATTCTTAGTGAAAACCTCGATGATTCTAGTAACCCGGTAGCTGACAAGCATAGCCAATTTAGGATATCTTAAGTTTTTTTTATATATATATATATATATATATATATATATATAATTTGTGCAGAAGTGTTACTGTCCATATAAAAAAGAAAAAATGTGTAACTGGTTGCATAAAAATAAGAGAATATCTACTGAAGACTTCAGAAGGAAATAAGGAAGCAGCTTTTAGACCGTAATTAGGGATATACAGTTAAACAACTGTAGAATTCAGAGAGCAAATAATATTGGGAGCTTTGAGCAAATAGGGCCCATGTTTCGGTGATGTAATCAGATGTAACCTGAGCGGCCAGCACTGATTTGCTCCCTTATCTTCCGCTTTGTGCAGTTACCTTGCTGTGGAATTAATGCGCACAGGAACAGATCCAACAACGGCTTGTCAGACCGCGATCAAAAGAATCAAGCAGCACTTCCCGCATTTCTTTGGTGCGGTTATTTGCGCAAATACGACTGGTGGTTACGGTAAGTGGCGAGGGTCAAAACACATTTTACTTTTATTCAGTCGTTTCACATTTTGACAGAGATTGACTTTATTAAATAAGTTCATACCAAGAAATCTGGGTGTTATTACAGGCGGCATTACACATTTTAATAAACTGACATTAATTTCACATACAGTACAGTAAGTCACACTTTCGACTTTTTAATGAACAATTCCTACTGGCTAAACTTGGTCATTTTTGCCTGGGTGCACAAACTTTAACATTTAATGGTCTTAGTTACACAAGCATAAACCTTAATGATACACATGGACTTAGAACAGTAGTAATGTATTAAGGAATGTAATAATTGGGGGGAAAAACAGACATAAAGGGGTTATGAATTTATCGCTTGGTGTTCTTAGATAAGGCGCTTAACTCCAACCCACATATCTGCCATATCATAATGTCAATTATGGTCAACATGGCAGTTAAAATTTCTGAAGAATGTGTTTGCATTTTGTTTGAAGGTGCCGCATGCAACAAAGTGCCAGGATTTTCCAGTTTCCCGTTCATGGTGTACAATCTGCAGTCCAGTGATCCAGTTCAAAGAGCAGTGGACTGTATTTAAAGCTACACTGGAACAACACAGTGACTTGATCGGTATGAAATAACGATCAGTTTTTAGTTATAAAGTTTCAGGGCGCTCAGGTAATCGAAACGGCTCACAATCATCCCATGGTGAAATGTCTTTCCAGCAAAACGCAATGTCTTTTTCCACCTCCTAAAGCACTGAAGGTTTTTTTTTTTTTTTAACTAATTAAAGTTTACATTTTTAGTGGCTTAATTTGAAATTGCACTATACAGACATGTAATTCTTCTCTAGTGAGAAAGTTTTTATTGGATGGTAAATGAATCTTTCCTAATTAAAACACATCCACGGTAAACAGTGAAAATGAATATGCTGTTTGTTTAAACGCTTATACCAGCATGTAATATTTAGGATTACAATGGGTAAGACTACAACACAGAACAGAACAAGCAAGCATGCTAATTCTGCTACTGATGTTCTCGCTGTAAACAATACAATGTGCTACTGTCTCACTAAATATTTAAAGCAGATTACATTTCCCATTCAGTTTAAATAGCTTCATTAAAATTGATTTATTAAAGTTACGTCTCGAAAGATACATACTTTTCATATACTCTTCAAAATGTCTGACTCAAGTCTATAGCATAAGGAGAGAAATTGCCAACCTTGCCTTTGCCTTAATTTTAAGGTCCCTACTTAACCCACTGGAAGAAGTCACACTGCCTAGCCGCTCCCAAGGGACACGCGTAGAAGCGCCGTCCGTTATTGGCTCCTAGTTTCAGGACTGTTCTGAGGAGGCAGCGTTTCCCATGGTTACAGGTTGGAAAATGCAGATCTGCCCACTGCGAAAAAAAACAATGTGATCCCCAATGTGTTTTCACCAATTTAACTTTGTTTGCACAATACTTTTACGTGCATATTTCATGGGTACACGACACTTGACTCAGTACCAAATTGCAGGAATTATTGTGATGGTGAGCAGTTATCTGAAGTATCCGGTAGCATGCGAGAAGCTGCTTAGGAACAGGAAAGTGCAGGGACCATTTGTCCATATTAATGGCCTTAGGAAGGGTGAACAGTCACTTGTAAGCCTTACCTCGAAGTAATGGCACCTGGCTTCCTGTGGCAGAGCACAGCCGTAGAACTGCCTGCCTTTATTCTTCCCGTCCTTCCTGACCACCCGCAGAGCACAGGGCCGCCGGTGAGCGATGCAGCAAGGGCTGCTGGGAAAGTCTGTCAGCGTCACCTGAGGATTAAAGCTAAAGGCATATGGACGCAGCATTAAAACTCACCCTGTCAAGTATACAATATGGAGGGGCGTATACGCTGGTCCACTACTAGCGACCATCTGCATATTTTAGCTACAGCGCGTGAATGTAGTTACACTGAGGCCATTCAGCTACCATTAACAGAACCGAGCGATTTTACGCATTTTTTTAGCATGTTGCAATTGCAAACTAATGATTTAGTTACAGCTCCTTCCTTGAAAGTACAGTTTTCATAATGAAAACGTGAAACATTTCTCCATTTGAATCATTCTCCTAACATGCAACTTTAATTGGCCCATATGGGGAATATTATAGTGTCATATTTGAAGCAACTGGTTTGCAAAATAGTTTGTCTGAATAATAATTTAGCATATGTCACTTTTAATCAGCACGCTTTATGCTCGTTTCTTTTTGTGCACAAATGAACAGAGTATATAGACGTACCTTGTGAAGTTATGATTTCCACATTGAGGTTTGTTACTAGAGGAAGACTTGTGATCAATTCTCATTTTCTTGCATGGTTGACTGGAGACCACGCATTCCTCAGAGCTTCTCTTACACGACGAACCCGGAGAACATCTGGGACTTACTTTCCCTTGACCAAAGCTTTGCTTGTTTATTTTGCTGTTTGCCAAAGAGTTCAGATGAGTTTTCCCAAAGGAATGAGTTGGGCTCGTCAAGGGTTCTCTTTTAGTGCAATCTGTGAAAATTAGAGTCGAAGTCCCGAACGTTGCCTTCCGATTGACTTTCAGTTCCTCCCGCGGCTTGGCAAAGGCATTGCAGGGGTACTTTATCACATGTCTGGTGGAGAATGAAAAATCCTCTTTTGGCTCCTTTTTGGGAACTGTAGAGTGGGGAGGAATTAGAGCTGAGGAATTAATTTGTATTCACAGCAGTGTGATTCAAACACGCCCGGGCCACTCTCCACCACCGGTCAGCTTAAATCACAGTCGCTTGAGGGTTCCTTTCTACTACTTTGTCTGCATGGTGCGTCTGAATGTGGGACCGCCGGCGACTAGGCCTGCGCCTCGCAATTTGCATGAAGGGTGGAGGCCTGGAGTTTCAGTGTATCAGGGGCACGCAACAGCTAGGGCTGCGTGATGAAGTCATGGAGGAGCTTAGCAACACTTACGTTGGGGTCGGGGTGACAGGCAGGCCGCACAGGTCTCTGCACTGGCCACGTTTTTCAGCGTGCAGAGTTCACATGTCCACTGCTCGTCTTTCGGGGCCACATGGTCACTGCAATCCGGGTCTTCCATGGAAACCCAGCCCATTAAAGAATTCCTGCATGGAAGTTTGCTTTAGAGACGGTTACGTGCAATAGTCACGATACGTCTGGCTGACAACCTCGCAAAGCAATAACGCTGGTCACGTGTTTTCCTGCTGAATAAAACAGTATGTCTGCGTTTAACGACGGCACATCCCGAAACCCAAAGTCCCCCCCTATCAATAAGATAAGTCTGCAGAGCGCTCCAGAATGCAAATTGTCTACCCCGCGTTGCCTGTCGGAGTATTTCCTCTGCAGAAAATATTTAATTTTTATACGGCGTGCCATTAGGTTTACATGGCAAACAAACAGCAGAGGCAGCTTTGCTGAATTTTGCAACGAGTTAAATTAAAATTCTAAAAACAGCCCAGCGAAGCAATCCGGGCTTTGCGATCAAACCCTGTTTAAGCCTCTCTCAACAAAAACAGGAGGCCGGTAATGCTCGCATCCTGCGCGGAGAGCGTGACAGCACATTCTCAGTCATGATCTCCCAGTTTCAGTCTCCCTCATCTGCATATGGGGGATGAGTTTCTAGCTCTGGACAAACCCCACCCATTACACAAAGGAAAAAGGCCCAAGCAGTGTGTTAGATAAGCCTTAAATCCAATCTAAATACTACCTTAATAAAATGTATATAACATAAGGGAGAGAAAAGCGACTGCAGTGTTTTTACCTAACATTAACCTGGCTAGGAGCCCTGTTTTGACAGTTGTGGCAGAAATATGTCATCCTTCCATTCTCTCCAAGGCGACAGACGGTGATCTTTGCCATACACTGACCACACTGAGGCTGTTTGTATACCTTATAATGTTTATGAAGCAGGGATCCAGATTTATTGCACTAGAAAGAAAGAAAAAGTGAATTAGTAAATAAAATTAATCTCATTTTGCTGTAATAAGGCAAATGCACTAATTAGGTACAGTCAATTAAAATATATTTTTATCTGGCCAAAGCAGAAACCTGATGAGTACAGTCATACCATTGTTCTTCTGTAGGGAATACACACATTTAAATGACTCTCCTACTTAGTAAATCACACAGCGCTCTTTTATAATCTTCGCTTCCACAGCTGTTTGCAAATGTATATTATAATGTCAAGGCAAATAACTGGAATTTGGTAATGGCAAAGATGGTCACACTTTTGGATTTCATTTATATGAGGTTAGCATTTATGCTATTCATTAAGGAAAAAAAACCTGACACAGTACAGTACTTTATGTTTTTAGAACTGATCATCTGATGTGGAATTTACAATTTTCATATGTCACATATGAGCAATATTTAAACTGTCATGCTGTACTGAAGATGCATTGGAACAAAATTTTGCTGTCAGCTCAAGAACACGATTTTCCTTCTACTGCAAATGACTTTGCACATCTCACTATATTAAAATAAAGTGAAATTAGCCCCTGGCATTCAGACCAGTGCATCATATTCCACAATAAAAATGTAAAGGTGATAAAAAATGCTAAATTAAATCTCCTAATCATAATTTTATGGAAATAAAAAACAATATGAGCATGTTTTTGCAAGCGCCTTTTGGGCATAGCAATGGACTCTGTGTGCTTAGCTTAATGAACTTCATGTCACTTGTGAAGCTGTGTACCTTGTAAAAAAGCAGACTAAAATCACGAGTCATCTTCACCAGATGGCGGATCTGACCATCTGTCAACTGGCTGACCTGAGAAAACGTCACATATTTTAATTTACGGTTAATATGGTGGGGTTGTGGCACTCAGAATTACAGCTATTTGAACTTGAACCTTTAATGGTATTCTAATTACCTGCAACAAAGATATGGATAAAGCATAAATACAAAACAATTACGGACAGATATTATTTGCAGTCGTAATTAACAGAATGTCTTGTTGCTTTTACTTGAAAATGACACTAAAAGAATATGGCCAATTCCACTGACCACAGGGGTTAATATGTGTTTCAAATACATTATAACAGGTACCTTACTGCCAGGGTGAAGACCACTGCTGAATAAGGCCTCGTTTTTTATAATGTTTCCCACACCAGGGAGGACAGTCTGGTCTAACAGAACATCGCAGAGCATGCGATCACTCTGATTCGCCAACACCTCCACTGCTCTGGAGAAACTAAACTTGGGGGAACAAACGTCTAAGCTCTCCATGGACCTCACTTTCTGTTCACATTCGTCCGCGAGCCTGCAATCAGAATTAATACGCAGAGAACATAGGTACTCACTCATGGTCTATTGCTGGATTAGCTAAAAGAATACACAACAACAACATGTCAATTTAAACTGTATTATCCAGGGTGAACATAAGTTCAAGCCCAGAAAATACAAGTCCAGACCAAGGTTTTGTCTCAACCATCCAGTTGAAAATAAAGAGTCACAGTCACAGAGTACTAAACTGGTTGGCTGAAACAAAATCTTGGTCTGGATTTGAACGGTCCACCTCTGAATGTAAACATATGTTGCTTTGCGAAAAAGAGGATAAGGGCAGTATGCAAAGAGAGACATCAAAGAAAGTATTCCGATTGTAGAAAACAAATGTCAATATTAAACAAAGCGAAATCCAGGACATTTCAGGCTTTTTTAGGCCCCAAAAAAAGAGGACAGGTTTGGGAAAAAGAGGAAGTACGGTCACCCTTGTATAATCAGTTCTACTTCATTTTCTGACAATAATTACTAATTTACTCTATGTTCTGTATTGGCTATGCACACAAAAAAAGAACCCAATATATTAAAATACCAGTATATTAACTGCATTTTAATTATCTTGATTAAAATACAGAAAAGAGTACTCCCAACAGTATTGCTGTCATTTTGACTTTTGAAAGCATTTGAAAACTAATTCAAACTTCTGTGCGATATAGTTTGGGTGTAAAAATGGTCACCTGATTTCCACGGTGGTGTCAAAAAAGCAGAGAAGGTCACTGGTGAGACTGATCTGCAGGGCGGGCAGCCTCCCAGTCCTGTCCTTCCTGTCACTGGGGTTGATCCTCAAGGAACCATTCATCCCAAAATGAACTCTGGAGCAAGACAGGGCGATCGGAGAGTGATAATCACAGTGACACTACACACTGTGTTAGCCTTACTTATTAAGGCACTAATGGCCCAATTATACATCTATATTATAAAACTAGTAGCATTATCAACAATAATAATAATAATGTATTTTCAGAATCTAAAGTGTACTTGAACAAAAATGATTTTATAATGCATGGGAGGCTGGGGGTAAAGGTTTAAAAGGCAGCACAGTTTAAAATCATTGACAAATGTGGACGGCCTCACAGTATTGCATTATACACTGGAGTGCCTTTAATGTAACAACGAGATTGAGAGTTTATTCTCTTTGCTTTGATGTCTCTATAAAGTAAATAAAACGTTTGGGATCAAATGAATACCGTAGAGCACGCAGACCAAAATACAAGAAAAGCTCTTTTCCGAGGGTATCCACGCCGACGTACTGACAGCCGCCGAAGACACGGAAGGACAATGTGTGAGAAACGTCTCCCTGAAACAGAAATGCAGAGGTACCGGTGAGCGCTGGGCTTTCACTCCTCATAACACGGCGGGTTCTCCAGATCAGCTTTCATTACGGACATGCGGAGCCGTCTAGCAGGTACACCATACCCTTACGTATTTCTTGCATTTAAGTAAAATTACTTTGATTTATTTGACTCATATTTCCTGCATTAATGCAAAGACCGTGTTCGTTTGCAATTAGAGAAGCTGCAATAAACAAAGCGGTTATCTTGCTAACACAAATTATACAGATTGTATCTGTAACCAAAGAATTTCATCTCAACTATGCTTACTGATGGGATTGCTTTCGCATCTCCAGTAATCTCTTGAACTTTTTGTCCTTTCTGTACTCTCGATCGGATGTTGTCTCCATGTGCTGTGCACCCTGGCCCCTCAACCATTGCAATTTACTAATTTATCACTTTAGCTACCACAAACTAGTAAGATGTCACTACTGCATCAGCGCCACCAGGAAGTATCCGCTTACAAAAAACCCGCCACGACAGGCAAGCGCACTGCGCATGCGCATCAGACAAACACGCGCCCGATAGTCACATGACTATAGATTATTTTATTATGTTGTCATGTTTTTTCTATCAGTTAAAATTGCGAATCTATTGATACCTAGCTATTATATATCCCGTAGACGATTGAGAGTTCTTTTGTGTGGAAGTTTTTGGTGGATATAAAATTTTACGCTTCCACCTTTAGAGTAGTTCCTGAAAGTACTGTCATCCCGAATTGTAGTTAATAATTCAGCGCTGCGTCACAAATCGGGGGGTGGTCGAATGACACCTGGTACAGGTACAGGACCTACATCGGTTTCCTACCTTTGCTTTGGTTTTCACCTGCGTAGGTCTAGAAAATTAAAGAAATTATTGGACATAGAGCTTTACATGATAATTACATAATAATTTGGACAAAGCCTATATCTACATTGTCAGCAACATTGCAGCTCACTTGTTTTTTATTTGAACTTTTCTGGATGCTGAAAGTAGAAAAGATGTACCCCAAAAAGATGATTAGTTATTTATTCTTTTCCTGTGATTTATTTCTCTCATTTTGCATATGTATAAAAGTGTTATTTTTACAGTGCCTTTAACACAACATAATTATGCAATGTGTATAGCTTGCCTATACAGAATTTTGATAAATGATACATTAAAATGATTTTAGAAATGACTGCAAGGAAACCCATTCATTACCACTACCACTAGTTGTAATACAAACAATAAAAATAATAGAAGATAAAGAATATGCCCCTTAACTAAGATGTTTGTCATTTTATTGTTCACTTGGTAAAATTGTAACCCTGCTTTATTTTAAGTCAGAAAGAGAATCAAATGTTATTAGTTTGGCATTTTGTACTCATTATACAAGTAAATGAGTGATATTCTCACACGCTTCTGGGTTGATCATGATTTTTCGGCATGTTACATCATCCAGGGTTTCGATAATATGCAAGGAAATGTCACCAATACAGCTGTTAAAAATAAGTTGTAGCCCTTTGACTTCCCTATAGTGTGAACTTGACCTATAGCCTTTCAGCTGCTTTTCCAAAAAAAGTTACTTAATTACACACACACACACACACACACACACACACACGTAAATATATATATATATATATATATATATATATATAAATAGAGAGAGAGAGAGAAGCATTGCTTTGATGTCTCTCTAAACTAAATAAAACTAAATAAACTAAATGAATACCTTAGAGTATTAGAGTACGAGTACAGTATTCAAATGAATACCTTAGAGTACTGAATACCTTAGAGTATATATATCCCATCCAGGCCACTCCCTGTCTTGTGCCCTCTGCTTCTTGGGAATGGCTTGAGGTTCCATAATGCTTCCTGAGATAGGCTCTGCAATGGCCGTCTCCTGGTTATAGATGGATAGATGGATAAGTCTGGATTAACTGAATTGTTGCTATATGAGCGATAGCTCCTTAAACCTGAGACAGGCACTGGAGCAGAGGGGCTACATTCACCCGCAATGGAGTCTGTAATGGGGAAACGGACTGATCCTCTCTGGTAGCATCTGCATATTTATAGCAGGCCTATTCTGCTGCAGCTACGCCTACCTAATGGGGAAAGAATAGAGCCATTTTAAACATGAGCACCTCACAAAGCAAGAAAAAAGACATCCGCTCAAATATACCCCATCAGTAAAGTGGACCTTAATTAGTGCCAGTTTGTAAAAATTTCTGCCATAGTTACAGTTCTCCAGCTGATATTATTTTAAGTATTGAAAGGAAATATCTGTAATGAAAATAACACTGTTACATATATCCATGTGCGATAACAGAGTATGTAGTCATTACACATATAACGTAGCTTTTTGATTATATGTTTTGCACCCTATTCTGCAGAATTGTGGTTGGTTTTCACAAAGTCAAACAGAGGATAAGGGTAGATATTTATAGCCAGTGGGACTGCAGAAGCTAGAAAGGCCAATCATTGCCTAAGGTAATGGAAATGTGAAAAACTGCAGTTCATGAATATTCCTGTATTTCCTTACCAGAGACACCTGTAAATAACAGATCTCTCCATTTATTAAATTCTCTTTAGTTTTTAATTGATTCATTAATTTAAATCAAGTCAAGGCAAATATGATTTCTTTCTTCTAGAAAAAAATGATTGTGATGATTGCAAGGAGTTTGTATTATTTTTTTGAGTAAGTTTTCTAAAAAGATCTAAGCTCCCTTGGTAACATCGAAGTTAGAAAACTTAGTGTTCATTGTAAATGTCAGCACTGCGTAATGTAGGGAGATATATAAAACCACATGTCAAGGACGGCTTTAACTTTTTAAAGCAAGACTCAATAAAATCACCAATACATCAAGAATACAGCCATAAAACAGCTATATTATTGCAGAAGAGTTAGTTCCAGCAACTCATGTCTTGGTGTTATATTTTCATTTGTACTTGAATAACAACATAGACAACGAATGAACCTTAATTAAAAGAAATCGAGGTGGAAAAGTTAGCACTGACAGTATAAATGTTAAACCAGAAAACAGTGATATCATTTTGGTCTGGGTTTGGGTATATAACATGATTAATTTATTATTTTGCTGCATAACCTATGGTTTCATCAAAATTGACTGACAGGTCTAACCCCAAATGCAGCTTGATGTTTTACTGGAGCGCCTCAATTTAAGTGCTTCATTCAAAAGTACCTTCTGGTCCACAACTGTGGCTTTTCTTCCTTCTACGTGACTGTAGACTGTTTAAAGTGATTTCTTGAGTAGAGTGTCACATATCACATACACCCCATTGCAGTTTCCCAGTGCCACACTGCCTGACCGTGCTTTAGCACTATATATCTAACTGTAACAGACTTTAGCGCCTTCTTACATTTGGCTGCCTCCGCATTCGTTTGGTTTGGCTAAATATTCTTGAAATGTTAAGGTGAGAATATAGCTGCTACATCACCAAAGAACATCACTACCAAGTTAAAAAATAAGTTAAATAATTACTATTTAAATGAAGAGTAGACAAGTGAAGTTCATTTACAGGTTTTATGGGCCTGAATTGTGATTCACAGGCTGTAATATAAAGTAAATATGAACTGGGGGTGTTTTTTTCCTAACTATTTGAACTATCTTCACAACATAGGTCTACTGTAGCTTACTCTGTGAAGAATACGGCCAACACTGGCTTTTACGTCAGGGTTGGACCAAGACTGCCCTCTACTGTTAAAGTCACAAAAACATGAGCCAGACATATGAAAGTGGCTGCGGCTTTCTGCTTGAATGAGGCACCATCCGCCTGCTCTCCCGTTCTGCCGCAAAAATATGTAATGTCAGTTGTATATGGTTTAGAGGAATGGTGTACGTTAGTCATGAAATGTGATTTAGTCAGAGTTGCGTTGAACGTATTGAGGCCTGGTAAACACGAGTATCATTCGTGAAATTTGCGATTTTGTAGGACGTAGTGTTAGTAGTAAAATTTATTTGCCGACTATAACATATATTGAATTGGTCGTTTTCATTAATAATTTCCAACTGATATTGTTAATATACTTTGCCGACTTTTTGAATTTAATAACCAGTATCCCCCTTAAAAATCATATAAAGCAGAGGCAGCACTGATAAATTTCTCCATAACTCTTGTATTATTTTAGCATTATTCTTTGGGAACTGCGCAGGAAATATGGAATATGATATGATTTTAAAAACTTTACGTTTTTGTTATTTAAACAAAATACTACATTTACGTTCCGTTCAATTATTATTTTTCCTAAACAATAACGGTATTCTGTATTATTTGTTAGTCTTTGTCTATGACGACGTCCACGCAGAGACGCGGACCGTCTGCAGTGGACCGTGCTGCAGTTTAAGTCCCAGCTGTTACAAAGACGTCAGCAGGGTCACACCGACACCCGTCGTATTTCCATGGGACAAATGACGAGATCCGTGACTAAATTCCCGGACAGCAGCCGGCCTTTTGCTGCACAATTGTCCAATGTTTACTTAACAATACTTGCTCTTTTCTGCTGTAAACTCTTCGTCAAAATAACATTGAATATCCTCACGTACTTCTACGTTATTAAAGGTAACAGAAAGGAAGCGGCGCGGGTTTCTGCTGAGTTCTATGACGTGGGCCAGAGGCACAGTAAGTACAGTGTAACTCACTTTCCTCGTAAGTTACTCTCACTTACGGAATTCTACATACGAGTCCCGTAGTTTCCTGCATCTAATTTGCATGCCTCTATACGTATAAAGCTGGAAAAATAGATCTTTAAAATCTTAAGTAAATATATGTGTTTGCTCTTTGCAGAACCCACGAAAGGGAAACTCTCAAATGATATATACTGTATACAAATACTTTGATGCAGAAATGAAACCTAATTTTACTTAAGAATTTCTTGATGCATAGGCATTGAAATGGAACTTGGGAATTGCTTAAATATTTACATTTTCACGTGAAAAGGTCTTGCGTTTTAGATTAGAATTGTCTTGTGGACATACGCCAAATATACTGTATTTACTTGTAATAATCTATCCATGGTTTATTTTTGAATGATATGCATATATGCAACATGATTGAGAGAAAAGCAATGGTTGTGAAAAAATAACCCAAACTAAACATGGGGTAGTAAGAAAATATTGCTTGAAACTTTGTTTAAAAGGCGTATATGTACGTACGCAACAAGTACCTCTCTGTACAGAAGACTCAAGCTATATCAATTTATATTAGATGTATGCCAACATACTGTACAGGGCGGAGACAGCGTTTTATGATATGATTACAAGCACCATTACCAATTCAATATATATATTTGGTTACGCGTTATCTTGGCAATTTGACAAAAAAAAAAAAACTTTTTACGCCGTTTAAAAATTTAATCTGTTTGCATGTTTTGTTTTGTAATTGGATACATAGTACCCCGGACTTTTTAAAGTAAATGTTCTTTCGTGAGTCACACTGTTATGAGTCACGGTAAAGTTAAGGTGTTTCTTAACTAGTATTATAAATAGGACAGGGTCACATTCTTCCCTCTCCCCAGTAGCGGCTCTGCTTGGCATTTAATATTCAGCTCTTCCATCATAGCTGTGTAGTGATCAGCCGCAGATCACTTCAGCAGCAACAGGAAACCGGCCAATCAGCAAGCAGCTAGGAATGAGCATATGCTGCCAAGGGTAAGAAGCAGTTGATGAAACTGCTCCAAAAGTCCCGTCTGCAGAAAGCAAGCACTCAGAAAACACAGGAAAAGGGCACAGTGTTTTCCCTCATCTGATCTTGCTGGGATACTTACTGTAGCTAGTCAAGGTCAGTATTACAAACCTACGATAATTTGAGTTTCCCCGGTGCGGTGTTGGATCTCATTTCTTAAAAATACTGAAAATAGTACCCATACATATGTAAAATGTTTTGCTTAGTTTTTAAGGTATTTCTTTGTAATAACTAGGGCTGTATTGGTTTGCACTGTACACAGGTAAACATATCAAATATTTATTGTGTAATGCAGAATAACACAGTGGCAGTGAGCACATAAATATGTTATTCTGGGTTTGGGTCGTACGGGGAAGATGAAACAGTGTAAACGTCTGTTGTGTTTACTGTGGTCGTCCCAAATGTGTGGTGCAATGTTTTATTTAAGCAGTGCACAGAAAACACGACACCTTAGGAAATATTTTAATATCAGCCCTTAAAAATGTTGCAGTTCACACATTGATGTACTTACTTTTAAAAATGTTATAAAAACATTTTACCTATATGGCTAAATTTAACATAGATGTTGACGTTCTACATCTCTGACTCAAATACTTAGAAAGAAGCTGTGTAAAAAGTATGTTTTTTTTTTTTTTTTGAAAATGTAGACAGTTGTGGTCTTTGGAGGAAGTCAATAGAGTATGTGGTAAGCAAGGTATTCTAGCATATTTGTTCTGCTTGCTGACATAAGGGAGATAAAAAATGCTAACTCAGATTAATTGGCTGCAAATCAGCAGCGGTGATACACAGGCTACACTATTCTTTTTTCTCTTGGTTTTATATCAGGTCACAAGAAATCGGCAACGAGAAACACTTCACCTACCCCTGGGTGCATGTCAAGTTTCAGGCAACGCTGAATATGCTATTCAGTCCCCACGTATTAATTATAAAAAGTAACGATGTGGATAAATCTTAGACAAAAATAATCAACATGCAGTTGATATTCAGCCACAATAGCTACAAAAGGATATTTATCCTTATGAGGGTTTTCAGCTCTTTGGTTTATCGTCAGTCTTATAGATGAAGGATGTACAGGGAGATGATGCGGAGGATAATGATCTGAATGTCTGGAATGCCTCAGCAGTTATTCTGGACATTGACCAAGGTGTGTAAATCGCACTGTTCTACTGGAATCTGAGTCACCCACCCATTACCGAAGTCACAAACACTGTTTATACCAGGTAACAAATATCACAACCATTGTTTTTCCTGTCCTTTACTGGTTATATATTGGATGAAACAAAAATATTACAGTTGTGATGTTGCCATGTTTGTATTTAAGCATTTCCCACTATATAGAATTACTGAAACGAGGCTATCACAAAGCTACCAAAGATGGCATTGTCAAAGAGAAAAATTCTGCAATTATTTTTCAGAACTTGTTTAATATTTTATAATAATAGGTATAGTGACCAAACTTTATTGACTGGGCTGCAGAATTCTGTAATATCACGGTTTCTTAAAAGCATAATGCGAATGTTCCTTCTCAGAACATTCCATCATTACGTTCTTCAGAAAAGATTAAGGATGTTATTTCTGCGACAGGGTCATGGGCAGACCGCTCCCCTCTACATGAGGCTGCATCCCAGGGTCGGCTCCTGACCGTCAGGAAACTTATCTCTCAGGTGGGCTGTCCTATTAAGCTGGCATCTGAGATACGTAGAATTACTAACACTTGATTTTTAAGGAAGAATATATACCTTTTATCCTGTATAAACTGAAATATGTGTACTTCATGTCGCCATAGGGCTGTAACGTGAATGTGCTCACCATCGACCATGTGAGTCCTTTACACGAGGCCAGCCTTAGTGATCATGTTGCCTGTGCCAGAGCTCTTATCGAGGCAGGCGCCAATGTAAGTTCTGCAAGAAGTAAATAATATATGTGCTGAAAAATATAATAAAGTGTGTTTATATTCAATTTCCGCTACTGTGGAGATGTGTTGGAATTGTGTTGTGTTTCTGCAGTCATAGAAAGGCATTTACTGGCTAGTGACAGAGACTGGGGGCAGGTGTTTTTCCATTTATATGAAAAAGCTTACTGCTGCAAATAACAGCTGACAAAGATTACACTAGACTGTGCGTCACCTGATTGCTGTTATGCTTTCTACGTTCAACTAAAAAAAAAAGCGACTAAGCATAAAAATCATATATAATAATATTTTTATTACTGGAACGTACTGTGGTCAGTAAAGAATACCCAAATAAAAGCCATGTGTATAACATGTTTATACTTTGAATGGATAATCAGTTGAGTGATTACATGATAATCTGCCACACACTCTAAATAAACTATATGAATTACTCCCATGTCACAGAAAGCACTGGCAATGATGAATCCGAAGTGCTTTTCCATAATGTGGCAGCTTATTTTCACACATCAAAGAAATGAGTCCAAAAACAGATCATCAAACAACTTAATTTGATTGATTTTGAAATGAAAACCTTTCGTTTTCAGTTTCTATTTTTAAAATAATTATGGAATCAGATTTGTGCCAAAATTTTCAAACAAAACTTTCCTAATATCAAACAAAATTCATTCAATATTCATTC
>JAODLC010000015.1:13316764-13331683 GCA_026781145.1 Hippopotamyrus pictus | reverse complement strand
AGTTCTGAAGGCGAAAGGGGGTCAAACACCGTATTAGTATGGTGTTCCTAATAATCCTTTAGGTGAGTGTATATATTGCTGCACTCGGGAGCTGAGTGTTAAGTGGGAGGGGCAATGTTGAGTAGGAGGGGCAGTGTCAAATAGGAGAGGTTTATCACAAGGGGTAGGGTATCAGATAATAACAGTTATAAACCTCTCTCACATTGCCCCTCCTACTCGACATTCAGTTTCTGGCTGCAGTGAAATGCCTCTCCAAAAAAGGGATCCACATAGCCATTTTGGGGTGTGTCTTGCTGATTCTACATGGAAAGCTCAATCTTTAGAAGTTTGCTGGTGAATACCACCTCCAGGCCTGTGTGAGAGGCTGGGTCTTTGTAACCCTATTTCAGACAGCATACACTGGTTCTTCTTGGAACCTTTCATAGTACAGGGGAATTAAATGTGTTTTACAATATTCTTTTAATAAATTAGTAGTTTAGTTTTAGGGGAGAGTAGTACCCTGAAAGTTAAAATGGTTAAGTCATCCAGATTAGAAACATGTTGCAATAAATAAGCAAAGACAATCAAGGGAACTAGTGCTTTTTCTAGCTTTTTGGATTCCAGATGGTTGCTTTAAGCTTCTGTTTTATAGCGTTTCCTTGAAGTCCAGCTCATTTTTCTCACGTATGAGAGTTGCAATTTTAAAGGATCATTAAAAGTGAT
The DNA here is from genome assembly GCA_026781145.1 of Hippopotamyrus pictus. Taxonomy (NCBI): domain Eukaryota; kingdom Metazoa; phylum Chordata; class Actinopteri; order Osteoglossiformes; family Mormyridae; genus Hippopotamyrus; species Hippopotamyrus pictus. The sequence continues at coordinate 13,330,981 of JAODLC010000015.1, read as the reverse complement.
ACATTCTGACAGTATTTATGCCTATAGCATTTCTGTAATATTTCATGGTGTAGGTTGGTAGTAACAAATAAAATAATCATATCACATTATTATAATTACTACTACTGCTAATTGTTGTTATTGTTAATTGTTAGTTCCTTTTACTTCCTATAGTCCCCAGTTGCTATTTTACGTTAATAGAAAAGTAAAAGATTTGTGTTGCTTTTTATGGCTGTCTTACTCCTAATTGTATTGAAGCGCAGGTCCCAGTATAATCAATAAGGTATAATATCATATATTAAAGCATGGTAAACTGTTTTTAGAATGTTGTATTTGATATTTGAAGCAAAATATTATGTTATGTAAGCAGCATTATTGCTGAAATTTCATATCCTATGAAATCCTATATTTATCTTTTTAAAAGTGTTGGGAGAGATGTTCGGAAATATATGTACAATCGTTGCTGTATATATTTATCTCACACTATGGCCTTGTTAAGATATAATTCCTAATGTCCCCATATTACAGCTTTATTCTTGTAATGTGTCTCATTCACATTTATCTTGTTACATCAGTTGGCGTACAGAATTTGGGTCACTACACTCAAGTTCTCAAGTCTATTCTCAGAATTTGAACATCGGTTGGCATAGCAACCAAAGTGGTCCATTAAATAGGCAGAGAGTTGGTGTTGAGTTTGAAATCTGATAGGTGACTGTATTGTTGGAAATGTGTTTTATGTCACAACACATTTAACTTTCTATAGTAAATTTGAGGGAAATGTGTTTTAGGTCACAACACGTTTAACTTTATGTAGTGAATTTGAGGGAATTGTGTTTTATGTCGCAACACGTTTAACTTCATATAGTGAATTTGAGGGAAATGTGTTTTATGTCACAAAACATGTATGTTTAAATGACTTTTGATGTAACATAGTCAGCTGCGAGACGAGCTGCTCCGGGCCCACCCCATAGGGCGGAGGACAGGCAGAGGACCCAGAACACACTAGCTAGCCTGGTAGCATTCATTTTGATACTGTGTGGATTAACAGTAAGGCCAGTCCATTTCTTTCTCATTGTTCATTATGCTGACAGATGGACAGTTGAAGTGGTAAAGGGGGGGCAGGGGTGGGTCTTTGTAATCTGAGAGAAGCCTTCTGTTCCTCTATAAAGATTATTTATTTATTTACTTACTTTTTATTACAGTTTATTCTGTTTCACCGTGACTGTTGGTCAGAGTGTAATTTTTTTCTAAAACTGACAAAATCTCATGCTTGTCAGTTATTATGGCTAAGTCACAGTTATTATAGCTAAGACACAGTTATTATAGCTCACTATTTTAATTTGCTGGTTAAGCCTGTAATCACATTTTATCAGTCTTTTCCAGTTCTTCCATTAAGATAAGACATCAATTGAGTAGTAATGCATGCATATAGCTTTAATATTAACAGTGTATAAACCCCAATAACAATGTAACTGATGTAGATATGTCACTTTTGCTATAATGAAATCAGAAAAACTTGAAAAAGAAAACAAGCAACTTGAGCGACATATTAGACATGCAGTCTGTACACACATGCAGTCTGTACACACATGCAGTCTGTACACACATGCAATCTGTAGACAAGATTATGTGTTACTGGGTGATTATACAATATACATTAGAAACACTGAAGTGATTTTCTTAAGAGAGGTAATGCAAATGCAGTTATAATTTAAAACACTGGTACCTCTAAGTATTCTCTTCTGTCACTGAATTATGCATGAATTATGCAAGTGTATCCTCAATCAAGTCACCATTTTTCATTTTCAATAATTAAATTATGGAAATGTTGCTGAAATAATTTCCTAGTAAATTATACCCGACTTTATGCTTGTGTCCAACTGTGCTGCATAATGTGTGTTTGGAGTTATTTCAAAACATGGTGACTTGCATATAACTTGTGTAACAGAAAAATTATGAAAGTATTTGAAATGCACAATGAAATACAAATAAACAAATGAATCATCTTTTATACTGACCAGGGGACATCAAAATGAGAGTGAATCTATCTGTTTATCTATCTATGTAGCTCAGCTGTTGTGTGGTTATAGTATAACTGTTGTTCATTTTTATGTAAAAGTGTATAGTTCATTAATCTGCTGCATTTTACAGAGGTTTTTATTATCACACATTTCAAGAACTTTCAAAGTTTTGTGCCCTGGGATGGACTGGCATCCCATCCAGGGTGTATCCTGGCCTTGTGCCCGGTGCTGCCTGGAATAGACTCCAGAACCCCCAGACCCAGATCAGAATAAGCGGTTAGAAGACGGATGGATGGATGGATAGGTGGGAGGGAGGATGGATGGCTGGATTTGATGGATGGATTAAACCATTTTTAAATACGGTCTGTTACAGTGATGCTTTTATGGGTTTCTGGTTCAGAAACCCCATCAGCGACATCCAACGAAGCAAAGAAATCTAGGCTGAGACCCTTCTGGACTGAGATGGTCCATATGGGTATGAAAACACATTATAGTAATAAACTGTGTAGACATATTAACCTGATCTGGGTGTCTGCAGACAGCTTGGAGGGAAATGCAGGGGGAATTCCAGATAGAGGTAATCTGTGCGCTCGTGCAGATGCCTCAGAATGAATGGATGCAGCTCTGCTTATAGCCATGACAGAGGTACTTGTCATTCCGGTCAGGCTCTGCCAGAAGCAGCGGCAGAGCTGAAGGAACAGTGCTGAACAGCTGCGAGCTGCCTTATCTCTAACTAGGAGGGAGAGCAAACAAGGAGTAAACGCAGCTGCTGAACAGCTGCGAGCTGCCTTATCTCTAACGAAAAGGGAGAGCAAACAAGGAGTAAACGCAGCTGCCCCTCTACCAGACACTCTTAATCCAGATCATAGTACCGATATAAAAAGGAAACAGTCTATGTGTACATATGTTCATTGTGCATTGAGCACACTGTCAGACTCTTAGGATTTGCACATATATTGTGATTCAACAGGAAAACACTTGTTTCTTATACACAATCTGTCCGACTCTAAATCCAAATTCTGCGGACAAAACAAAAGAATAAGAAAAAACCCTGGATTACAATGAACCAGGCTGGGTAAGCAGTTTTAAAAGCAGTTCAGGGAAAAGAGAAAACAGCGTGAATAAATATGTTTGTAAGACATTCATGAGAAATATTTGAGAGGAATATTTCAATGCTGTTTTGCGGTCAATGGCTCTCAGCAAACTCACAGAAGCCATGTCCGCGTGCACAGTGTCCGCACTCCCTGCCACTGTGACTCCAGCCCCTCAGCTCCCCTCTACCTGTAACCGTCATTCGTAACATTCCTCTCGTTTTCCCTCCTGCCCCCCCCTCGATTTCCCCTGTCAGCGGCACTGTTTTGCGTCACCGCCTCCCGCTATTTTCTCAGCGACCGCGACACCCCTCCCCCCCCCACTGTTGGAAGGTATGCTTGGTTCTGCTTCCACATCTACCTCTCGGCTCTCCCTGGCGTGCCGCCCGCCGCCTCCCATGCCCATGCCATGCCTGCTGAGGACGTCGGTCCTTCCTCAGCCGTTCCGGGATGGGCCCCCGCTGTTTCGCCCAGCTGTCCACCTGTGCCGACTCTTCCTCTGGCAGCGTTTCCTGTGAGCTTCGTTAGTTCTCTCCCTGTCCGGATTTTTCCATGACCCCTACCGAGGCGACTTTGTTTCTTGGCCAGGTGCCAAAGCCTCCTCCCTTTTTCCTGCACCTTTCACCCACTTCTAAGTTCTCCTCCTTCATCTCCTTGCCCCCCCCCCCCTTCATGCCAGCCAAGGTTAATCTCTAAAACCTAACCCCGTCCCCGTTACTCTTTTCTCCTGCCAGCCTGGCTCATGTCTTCAGGCTTCTAATGCTCCTATCATCTAAGCAGCTTCCATCCTAGAGTCTCTGCATCCCTTTCCTGCTCCCCCTTTTTGTCTGTCATGCCTTCAGACACACAGGAATATCTGTTGGATCCAGTTTTTCCTTCTTGTGCCACCATCCTGCAGCTGTTGTCTTTGGAGGGGCACCTCTGTCCACTGTGACCGGTGAACATCTACACTGCCAGCCTCATTCACCCTGGTACCTGTTATCTAACAGGTATTGATCAGAATACCATGATACATTACAATAAATACAGAGTCATCTATTCTACATGTTTAAACCCACTCCACCTCTTAACACTTTATCATATGGTAACCCAGCCAAGAATTGCATATCGCAGTCAGTGGTTATTCTGGCTAGATGAGATTGCAACACTCATCTTCACATTTTTCTGGTCCCCATTTCAGGCCCGAAATCTTATATACCAGTAGCTTTACACTTGACATACACAAAACATTTTGCACTGATATTGTAATCCTTTCTTTGCAAAATTTTGCAGTAGTTTCTGTTACTCTGATGATGACCATCTAGGGATTCCCAGTCAAGGAAAAAAAAATCACTGGAACAAAATGAATAAACTGACGCTGAAGTTTGATATCTCGTGGCATCGGAAATGGCTCGTAAGATGACCAATATAACTGCCTAGACAGACAATAAATACAATACAATATAACAAGACATTTTCAATAATCTATAGTCTTGCATTTTGGAGAGTGAAGATGTTTGGCTTTGTGGTGCTTTATTAAAATAAGGGTGATAATTGCAAATACCATAAAAGTGGATGTTACCAGTTTTGCCATCTTTAATCTGATGTAAATTTGGTGAAATGACACGTACATCAGCAAGTTAGCGTTCGGCTAACTAGCAGCACCAACAAACACATTATCAGTAGCTTTTCCTACTGTATGTGCAGCTTTGTTAAGGAGCAACACCATTTACTGATATTACTGTATTATCGTTAAAGTCACTATTAAACCACTAGCGGTGATTATCTTCATTCTACTGGGAAATCGTACTGTTCCTGTGAATTTTCGCTCTGAGAATAATTGGCCATCGCTCTCTCTTGATTATTTTAGGCTGCTTTGAGTGCTGCATCAAATGCTTAGGCGGCATCCCGTATCCATCGCTGATCGCCACCATCCTACTCTACGCTGGCGTGGCGCTCTTCTGCGGCTGTGGCCATGAGGCGCTCTCTGGCACCGTCACCATCCTGCAGAATTACTTTGAAGTCGTTAGAGGCCCTATTGACTCCTTGGATGTCTTTGCTATGTGAGTATCTGAGGCTGCTTGACTTCATTTTTGAATTCCTGGGCGTTTGTCTTCGTAATATCATGTCCCCTATTTCTATTTTTTCAAACTCAAGATATTATGCTGCGCAAGATCGATATTTTTCTGTGGGTCCTATAAATAATATTGGCAACACTTCCTATGAATGCCATGCCTGTAAGAGTATGAACACACTCATAACACATCATAATGCATTCATGAAGCATCATAAACATGACTATAAATATATATATAAAGACGTGTGACACATTATAACCATGTTTATTATGCATTATGACTGCCGTATGAAGCTCTCATCTATAATGTGCTATAGATATCTTCATAATGCAGTACAAAGCATCTTTAATTAGGTATCTATAATGTATTATACATGAGCGCTTCATTGGAGCTTTTGAAGTACTATAATCAACAGTATAATGCCTTATGATTGTCAATGGAAGATGCTGTAATGCTTTATTAATTCTGTATTGTATTATTAATGTATATATAATGTATTATAGATGACAACTTTAAGTACAGTGTTACCATAATAACTTCATTCTACTTTAGCACGTTTGTATTTACACATATATATATATATATATATATATATATATATATATTAGTGCTGTCAAACGAGATAAAAATTTTTAATCTACATTAATCGCATTTCATTTTGCATGACCAAACAGACTCAAGAAAAAAGGGAATATATATATATATATATATATACACTTAACATGTTTATTGAACATCTTGAACACGAATCGGGTGCATTCCATCTGCCACAGAAGTGTAATACGATGGACCCATATCAAAAAGCAAGATTTTTTGCTTAGCTGGACAGTTTAAATGGTCTTAAATGGTCTTTATCTTCATTCACTTAAAATTAGCCCGAACTACTGTAAATCCGACAAATAATCCGACTAATCATGAAATCCAGATTTAGCCTGGTTAATTGCCATTGTTAGCAATATCAGTTGATAATACATTACACGCGGCATGTATAAAACTCCGTAGCAACACGTCCACTGATAAATTGGACGGTATAGTGTGTGCGACCGGATTAATGAGCCACAAATGAGAAGTAGTGCTTAAACGGTATAAAACTACAACTTTCCCTTCTGTTGATAAAAGACGCAGCCATCTTGGATTCTGAACTCGGGATCCTCTGTGCTGCTCCGAGATCTTTTTTATCATGGATTTTGTGTATACTGTATTTATTATTTTGTATATGTTACATTCTGTATTTTAAGGCAATTTTATGCTTATTTTATTTAGCAGAATATAAAATACACAACCAGGGCAATAGATTTTTATATTTTACACAAGGTGTTTTTTCTATAAACATTTGAACATCAAAACACAATGTAATATGCAAAACCAGACACAAGTACCAAAACGGTGCTTAGGATAACTGGAAATTATGACTAAAACTGGGATTAGCCAGCATGTGCCTTGAGAACAGCTTTACAAACACTGTACAGGGTTTTCATTTAGCACATTCCCGCAGGAGATCACCTGGCACGACTCCCCACCTCTTCTGCACGCCATTCCTAGAGATGAATGGTAACCGTGGGTCACCGTTCTTTGCTGATTTGCTCTTTTGTCCTGTTTGTATGGATATGCTCAGTAGGTAGCACCATGTAGAGCTTGTCACGGTGTATCCCCAGGGATACGTCTGTTTCCTCACATTGACATGCAGTCTGTTGTGTTTTGGGTCATTGAATATTGAGGGACTGGCCAATCAGCTGTAATCCTGATGGAACTCTACGCCTCCGCGGTGTTAGAGTTAAGCTGCTTAAGATTACCTTGGAATTGGTAAAGATCAACTATGCCATCCAGCAAAGCAATCCTCCATGCTTTACGGTGAAAAATATACATGCACAACTCAAGCCTATATCCACTGTACGTCTTACAAAAGCATGGCAGTTGGACCCAAAATTTTTCGTTACTCATTCCATAAGACACCCTTCCATTCTTGTTAATTGACAAGTGTAAATAGTTTAAAGGAAAAATTATTATAATCTCAAGCAGGTGAACACAGATTTTTGACTGGTACTATACATTGGGAACCCATTCCCTTTCCGATATCAAGTGGAAAATGCATAAAAATTGTATTCTATTGTAAGTATTCTTTGGAAAAAAGTACCTTTTAAATAAATAATTGTAAATTGACGCCTCTGATGCTGTAGCAAACATTAATTTGTTTAACTCCTTTCCAGGATTGACATAATAAAATACGTGATTTACGGTATCGCGTCTGCCTTCTTCGTGTATGGCATCCTGCTGATGGTGGAGGGCTTCTTCACTACCGGGGCCCTCAGGGATCTGTACGGCGACTTCAAGATCACGACCTGCGGGCGCTGTGTTAGTGCCTTGGTAGGTGGAATGGGAACTGGCTCTGTGAAAATGCTATTCGGCGATAACAACCATACAGGTGCTCCCCGGGTCACAATGGTCTGTGTTACGATATTTTCAACTTTACGATGGGTATGATTATTCAATAAATTACATGATATATTCAACACTTTATTATAAAATAGGCTTTATGTTAATGATTTTTCCCAACTGTAGGTTAATGTAAGTGTTCAAAGCATGTTTAAGATAGGCTAGGCTATTACGTTTGTCAGGTTAGGTGTACTGTATTAAAATGCATTTTTGTCGTACGGCATTTGCGCCTTATGATAGGTTTATCGGAACGTAACCCCATTGTAACCCGGGGAGCGTCAGTATTTATTCATGTCTGGAAATTAGCTGTGGCATTCTCGGTCTGCTTAGTCGTGTTAGCAAAGTCATAAAATACCAGATTTACATTAAAGGTTAAGAAAGTTGCTTCTATTAACGACTTTACGTAAACCAAATAATACATAATTAGCAATTAGTACTACTATAGTGGGCCTAATGATAATGAAGACAAACGTGTTAGAGTGTGATGACGCGGTATCTGTGTCCCCTGTACAGTTCATCATGCTGACATACATCTTCATGCTGGCCTGGCTGGGAGTGACTGCCTTCACATCACTGCCAGTCTTCATGTACTTCAACGTCTGGAATATCTGCCAGAACACGACCGCCGTTGATAACTTGTGCTTAGATCTCCGCCAGTTTGGTGTGTTTTGTAGCCTTTGGATGTTTTACACGCCTTTCCTTTTTAATTAAGAGTACCTATCAAACACAAAATGGTGCCTTTTGTAGCAGCCAGTAACTTCCGTTAATGAAATACTGTAACTGGCCAATAATGAAATAGCTTATTACATTATGCGCGACAAGTAATAATGTTTTTGATTCAGAAATTTTATTACATTATTGGTAAGTCATTACATTATCGACTTTTGCTACATTAAGAATGTAAAAAATATTAAGTTATTGGCAAATATTTCATTAACGGTAGTTATTACATTATTGGCTGCTACAGCTCCTTCCCCTTAGCTAAAAGGTTAAATACCTACGCACCTACAAATGAATCGACTGAAACAGAAAGTAATTTCAGACAAAAAAGGCAATTATCCAAAATTCAGAAGAATTAGCTTGGTCACACAGTTATTTGACAAGGTATATTTAGATTGAACATATTTCTTCATTGTGGTTTGTATTTTGTTATCCATTTTCAAATGTTTTAAAGCAAGTTTATGTATATTAGCTTAGGTGCCTGAATTTCATAAGAGCACCAATGAAATGGGTGTTTGACATATTTTGAATTGTGAAATCATCCAAACTTTAACGAATTTACTGTTTTTTGATTTTTTTTTTAACATCAGGAATTATAAACATCAGAGAGGAAAAGAAAGTGTGTTCTGGGTCTGAGAAATTCTTCAAGATGTGCGAATCGAATGAGGTCAGTACGAAGAATGGCACTTCAATATATATCTCATTCATTTGGCAACTTTCCTGTTCCACCTCATATACAACAATACTAGTGCGAACCACACGCCATTATCATACGGCACACAAGCATCTTCATTTCCTAACTGCTGATGAATGCTAATGCTATTTATACCGAACCATTTTAATAAAAGAGGAATCTAGCTTTGCATTTGTACATATCAAGGCCTTTCCTACTGTTTGGTGTCTTTCCCTGACCCCATCAAAGAGACTTAATAGATTTTAAAAGATGGAAATTTTATTACTTTTTCTTTTATCATGAAATCACAATTAATTGAACCTCGGTATCATTTTTAAGTTATTTTACAATTTTCATTTGGAGGAAAACTCCATCCTGTTAAGCAGAGAACACGATGGAACTTACGTTAACCATTCCTCAGTGAGGGATCAGGACTAACATTTTGATTATTGTAATTTTCTATAGTTTTACCCAATAGGGTGGAATGAAGCTCATTGCCATTATTTCAAATTTCAAGATACTGAGCTTTATTGTGTTCCTTTCCCACCATAAATGACATCACTCCCTGGAGGATAATGTCATATAAAGATAGATATTGTTATTTAAAAGGGCATTAGAGCAGACGAATAGATTGGAAAGCAATGCAGTGGGCATATAGAAAACCTCTAAATCCATTATCTACTAAAGCAGCACTCTTACAATAAAATGTTTAGCATTTAATTATGCAATGGAAAAATTTTATCTTGAAAATGTTACATGAGGTTGTTTTTTGTGACTTCAGGATAAAAGAAAAATAATTAATTTGCATCTTTTTTAAACTTTTAAATTTGCCATATATTAGGACACATTTGATGATGACAGGGTAAGAACTACTATAGTGGGCCTAATCAATTGAGCTTGATGGGCTGAATGGCCTCCTCTCGTTTGTATAGTTCTTATGTTCTTATGTTCTTAAGCTGTATGGAAGTGCATAGTAGGAATGATCCATAAATATAACCAAGGCTATTTACTTAGGCGTGTAAAGCATGCTCTGCTGTATAACCTGCTTTTTCTGTTTTTGTAAATATCAGTAAAATTCCTGATTATAGCCAGTTTTTCCACCGTATTATTGAGCCTCATCCCGATTTCCATGCTTTTCAGCTGGACCTGACATTCCACCTGTTTGTCTGCGCTCTGGCGGGAGCCGGCGCCGTGGTCATCGCCATGGTGAGCGGTCGAAAGCCATTCCACGTTAACGTGCTGTTAGCTGAAAGGCCGTATTAGCTGTCCCTCCCTGCGACTGCTCACAAATGCCTCGGAAGATAGTGAGACTGGAGGGTTCATTAACAAAATCTGACATTTGTTAATGCCAGTACCAATGATCAAAAGGAAATGTTACTGTCTTATATTCAAACTGTTTCAATTTCTGTGTCTCCAGTGTTTACCATGGAGTGATCTATGCAGAAATGCTGAGAGTATTGTACTATTTACAGTATGAATAAATATTTAATATTTATAATGTATTGCATTATACTACTATATAAATACCAATGACAAACCATTGCATTTAAAGTTGGATAACCCTTCACTTGATTAATGTAAATATTAATATTTAGTGCATATGCTAGAAAAACAAAAATTCTGATTGTAATGAATCAGAAATCATGAATTCAAATGGTGTGATGTTATGAAACCACTGACTTTAATGCATGACAAAAAGCTTGCAAGTTTAAATCGCATTAGTACTGCTCTTATAGTACAGCTACACAGTCTCTGAAGAATAGCTGCATCTATTCTGCATGAAGAATTCTATTAGTGAAAACTAACGTTTTGCTCATCATCTAGTGTAAGGTCTGTTGTACATACTATGGCGTTACGTAAATGGCTCTTTTGATTTGGGTGGAGAAGAATGCTTCCAGATATTCTAGCGCAACACCATGACATACATCTCATTTGCAGAGACATACTTGCGCTTTGCAAATGCTTGGAGTATGGTTGCCATAGGAACTGAGAATGTGAACGTGAGAGGCCATTTTCTAAGACAGCATGCTGGAGGATAATGGCGTCAAGTGCAATGAGATTATGCTTACTACTAAAACCATTACCAAAGCAATGATAAAAATTGAGATTCTAGAATATCGTCCACTTAATTCATTGGCGATATTTTGTAACCATAATGCGATGTGTTCTAGCTTGTCAACATTGCAGATACAATAATTAAAGATTAAATGGAAGTCTTGCACCTGTAAGTTTAGATTTAAATTTGTGCTGCCAGGAGGACATGCTATTATAAAGCATTAATTCCAAAAAATATATACATGTAATTGCCTCACAAAGCATATTTGTGTACCAAAAAAGACAAGGTCCTATGCCTGCATACTTAATTTGCTCTTGGGCTCCACCTGCTGGTAGTGCGTGAAGACACATAGGCTACTATAAAAAAGATCAGTAATGCTAGAAAACTACATTTTCAAAATGGAAAGAGAAGGCAAAAAAAACAAAAACAAATGATGAATTGTCCATGATTGTTGACTTAGTTTTATCTACCATGCACTATAATATATATCAATGTGGTTTTTTTTTTTTTAGATTCACTACTTGATGGTTCTCTCGTCTAACTGGGCCTACGTGAAAGATGCATGCAAGATGCAGAAGTACGAGGACATCAAGTCCAAGGAGGAGCAGGAGCTGCATGACATCCATTCCACCCGTTCCAAAGAGCGCCTGAATGCTTACACATAAAACACACGCGTGTCCAGCTTCGCGCTCTTTCTGAGGAGGGGGGGGGGGGCCTCACTTCTGCTGTGTGTACGGACAGGTCATAAGAAGGTCGTGAGGTTTCCTCTGGTGGCATTGCTCATAACAACCCTGCACCTCCTCCTGGGAACTGGAGTTTTTTTCTCTGTTTGTCGCTAATGCTTGTTTTTTTTTTTTTTTTTTATTTAGGGAAATCAGTTCATAATATGGCTCCCTATGTTATGTTAAGTCAGCAATCCGTAAATAATGTAAAATATTTGAAATACTCAGATTACATCGTATAATCATTATGATTAATGAGACCATTAAATAGTTTATTTATTCACTCATTCATGATTCATTCAAATCCGTAATGATGATTCTGGGTTAAAACAGTTTCTTCTGCACCATAAACGTCACACTACCTTTATATTTTATTTTATTTTTATAAAGTGCATAAAATATAGAGTACAACACAAATACAGACAGACACACACACACACACACACACACACACACATTTTTTTGTTAGAAAATGAAATGTAATGAGAATCATTTTTGAAATCACAGGGGCATTGTCAAAATTTCTTCATGACGTGGACTAAAATAAAATTTTGCATGGTTTTCTCATTGAGCCAGACCAAATTTGCATTTTGATAAACACAACAAGCACAGTTTTTAATAATTTAATTTAATGGTTTAACGGATTAAGTATTCTAGATTTTTTTTTATTTTGTATAATGGGAACAATTAAATATTCTAGCTGTTGAATGTATGTGCTGTTCAAAGGAATGTCTTTTCACTTATATATTTTCCCAAAAATTTACATACATCAATTTTTTGGTAACACGCCGACCAAATAACAATCACCAAACAGCTAAAAAAAATTCCACTTTTGAACAAAACTGTTTACTATAACGGCATTACACAAATGGTATTGCTGATTACAAACTGAACACACGATGTTTGGGATTTTTTTTGCCTAATCATGGTGTCTCAGTGTTGTGTCATTTATTGCCTGGAAATTCTCATTTGGTCAGTTTCCAAAAGCTGATTTTGTGAACTTGTTCAACTGTTGTAATCTATCTTGGTGTTGAGTGCAATGCTACTCAGTTCAGAAATGAGTACTCTGTTATGTTGCTAGTAATGCAGTATTTGTTTTGAAAGCCCTTAAACAAGCATATAAAATATAGTTGTTATCTGTGATATGGTTATGCATTAAATGGTAATTGTTTTACTGAACTGAAATGTTCTTTTTTTTACTTGAAATTATGTGTGCAGTAAAGCAGTTAATACACGAACAGTGTTATACAAAGCCTCTTACTGATTATTAATAAAGTGTAGTCTTTTACTTGTGATTGTGTAGTGTGTAGTGTTTTCTTTCTTTATAAAACTGTCATTATAGTGTTACAAAGTCCTTATTTTTACTTCCTTTATTCATCTTTTGTACTGGACTGTCTTGTACCAGCTTTTCATGGAAATTTGATTTGTACATACATAATATACCAAGAGCCTGACAATGTTGTGTTTTTGATGTACAAATAAATTGCTTGCAAAAATAAAGTATATGTGTACTTGCTATTATTAATAAGGAGTTATTTCTTATTGTCCCACTTGTTTATTCCTTATAGCAACAAAGATCTATTCATTCATTCATTTCATTATAATGCCTTACAAAAATATTCATAACAAGCACACACACATTTCATGTATGTATGTATACCTCTATCTTCCAGAGCTACTTATCCAGTAAAGGATCCAGTGAGGTGAAGAAGTACAAGGCCAAAAACTCCATGACACACCTTTAACGTTTGGCAAACCCAGGCATTAAGACCATAAGATAAACACAACCAGCAAGCACAGATTCACATTGCAGATGACCTCTGCTCACTGTCTTGCCTGTCCCCACTGCTTGAACAACACACGGTGGGTGCACACACATGCTATATACAACATATAACATTAAACACTATACATGATACTACAAAACAATACATTCACAGCACAACAGACATTAGTTATACACAACTAAATTCAATTAACAAAGACGGGGCTGTTTACAAGGCTCACAGAGCATGCTGAGAAATGCTAATGGATTCCGCTAAGCGGAGCCATCTTGTCAGCACTCCAATATGTTAATTTGATGTTTTTTTTGGAATGCACAAGGAACATGGAAACTATACACTCACAGATGTATGGTTCTTCTACCCTGGATTATGAATCCCCTAGAGCCAATATCCATCCATCCATCCATCCATCCATCCATCCATCCATCCATCATTGTGCTAAGCAGGTATAGATAATGGATGGCTGGACAGAGCTAAGAAACCTCCCCCATATACACTCACCTAAAGGATTATTAGGAACACCATACTAATACGGAGTTTGACCCCCTTTCGCCTTCAGAACTGCCTTAATTCTATGTGGCATTGATTCAACAAGGTGCTGAACGCATTCTTTAGAAATGTTGGCCCATATTGATAGGATAGCATCTTGCAGTTGATGGAGATTTGTGGGATGCACATCCA
>JAODLC010000015.1:13296213-13316664 GCA_026781145.1 Hippopotamyrus pictus | reverse complement strand
GTCTTGACCAGGACCACACCCCTAAATGCATTGAAGCAACTGCCATGTGATTGGTTGATTTGATAATTGCATTAATGGGAAATTGAACAGGTGTTCCTAATAATCCTTTAGGTGAGTGTATGCGTACAGAGGAGGGGAAAGGGTAAAGACTGCAGGATCGTCTGGGGGAGGTTAGAGCAGTATCGGGCATACAAATGGGCTGTTATTACTCCTGCAAAAGAACTTTTCAACATGAAACAAAAACAGTACAATCCAGAAGCAGCAGTGATGCTAATGATTGTTGGTGCTGCCACCTAGTGGATGGTGCTGGTGTGCCCCTGAAGGCCTAACTTAAAAGGACACTACAGAATGATGCAATGAGTGGTGTAAGGCTTCAAAGGAGCAAAGTGACACATCTGGGTTTTCTGTCTTTTCTGAAGGAAGACCAGCACCATGGACAGCAGCCTTTGAAACTCAGACCACATGGAGCTCTTAAAAGACAGCAGAGCCATCAACCTGGATACTAACCTGTGGGATAATTAAATGTTATATTGTCTTTGGCATTGTCTGGCTTTGGAAAAATGTAGCAGAACTTGCATGGTCACGTTTTGTTACAACCCAGTCAACCAGAAAATTGACCTACATTCTTCTTGTCTTCACTTATGCACTACAATACCATAGTAGCTGCAGCAGCATACATATATTCAAACCTAATTAAGGGTGGACAAGTGTATCTATGCAAACCGAAAAACTACCAGACCAAATCACATCATATGTAGGAAGAATTACGACATAGTAATGTATGTGTATAAACTTATAAACATCTTTATCTATTGACTGTCATACGATATGGGATGAAAAACTCAAGGGCAGGCACACTGAGCTAACAAAAGGGATTTATTAAGTAAAAGGAGAAGAGACTTGTAAGTAACTGGATCACAGGGGAGACAGGAAAACGGAAGGATTGGAATATAGGGAGGGCACAGGCAATACATGGGTTTGATGTCAATAACAAGACTGGGAAACACATGACTGGGAAGCACCAAAATACATGACTGACAAGGGAGATAAGAAGAGGCAGCTGGGGGTGATTAACACAAGAGGTAAGACAAATGAGCAACAAGCGTGCCCTGTTTGGGTCCCGCTATGGATCAGGTGGACATGGTGTAATGTGGACAGAGAAGCAAGTCAGTGATCCATTTTATCCAAAAATGACCAAAAAAATTACAGATTTAATAAACAAACAAAAAAAAAAAACTCAGATGCCATCATCTTGGCCTGTGAATAATTTAATGTGTCTATATTTAATACACAATTTTATTACAAATGCAAACATTTTAATATTAGTGTGTTCTAACAAAAAAATGGCATTATTCTACATGCAGGAGATATGTCAACACAATAAGCTGTCAGATATTAATCACAATTTTTATTGTACTTATATGTAAAATATGCAGACAAAGAATGAGTATGGGATTAGGTGATAAACAAATGTGCAGCTGAGTAAGGCAGGAAAATGCGCTCCAGGGAATCAAGGGCACTGAAGCTGTAGGGCATTTTTGTTAATACCAGATGCCCAGCATGGGGCAGCAGCAGCATGTAATCGGGCTCCTCACCAGAATAAAAGCGCCCCATTCCATGTGAAATTCGAAGTGGGCACTTGCCCTTGGACCTTAAGTTAATGGGAGATCATTCATCTGCAGCCGGAGCTGCCTGCGGCAAACGCAGCCGCAGATCTCCCCGTAACAGTAACGGATGTTTGTTTCACTACTGTTGACTAAACCCAAAAACCAGCCATGGGAAATTCTACTCCTTAAAGCTGCACATATTTTTAGTTCAGTTCACCTTCATCTCCCATTTTCAATGAAGGGCTTAAAAATATCTTTAGAAAGTGTAACACGAGAGCCTGCAGACGCTGCAGTTCAGAAACATTCAATCCTTGTATATGCATGATTGTAAATAAAGAATGAGATATTTACAGCTCAAATATTTACAGCATGTTAGTGACACACATTGTTCTCCAGCCATATTTTTCGAAATACGCCAGAATCCTTCACTCTCAGTATGTCCATATAGTGCATGCATCTGTCCCATTGACGCTTTACTCAGCTTTTACTCAAAGAGACAAGCAGTAGTTTTTAAATCACGATTTTAAACCACTTCAGTGAGGATACCAGAGAATTGTAATTTCTTTATTGATTAGTATGTGCATGTTTTCAGTGTTTCTAGTGCCAATGCCCAGTCGTCCGGGTGCAGAAATTTCATGTATAATTCTTAATAAGTATATTACAAATATTTCAGTTACTGTGAAATATCAGGGGTAACACAGATATCAGTGAAAGTGCTCGTTAAGCAGTCAGTGGTCTTTCTGAGTCTCAGTTATTCGATATTATTGTTTCTGGGACAGTCAATGAAATCAGTGCATTTTCAGCTTTGAAAATTAAAAATTTAAAAGTAACTTAAATCACCACTTTTAAAAGAGCCAGGGAGTAAAGACCTCTTAATATTACAAGAAATTGAATCGTGCATCTCTCAGGCTGTGGAACTTAATAATTACGGCTGCTTTTGTATTAAATGTTTTCATAGTTTTGTCGACCCTTTTACAGACACAGGCATTAATATGTACTTTATTCCTAATTTGAAATATGTCATAGATTTCTCATATATGAACAGTACTTCAGTCCCTTTTGTCACTGACATCATTTTCAGATTTTGGGTTTTTTTTTTCAATATGATACGTTTTCACTGAGATGGTCAAGAGCACCTTAATTTTGGATGCCGATCACATATTAATTGAGAAAAAAAAAATGTTTTTAGAGGTTAAATCTTGACATATCGGCAGATGATGCAATACAGCATAAATTACAATGGTACAAGTTTAAAGGGCAGCTGAATTGTCATTTTTTACATTTTTAGCAAATTAATGGCAACACCAGGATTGACATTATGATAACCGGACTTCTCAGAGTAACAGGGATGATAGGACACACTGCACATCTTTGCCTAGATACTATGGAGTCTTACCTCTGACGTTACCCAGTATTGTTTTGCTCTTGATTGGCATTGTTATATTAGTGAAGCACATTACATCATATACATGCATGATACCATGCATCACTGTCATATACATCATATACCATACACAGATTTGGGTAATTCAGGTCCAGAGAGTAAAAGTCCAGACTGGGATTTTGTTTCAACCAACCAGTTGAGTATTCTGTGACTGTGAGTCTTTATGCTCTTTATCCATCTGGTTGGTTGAAACAAAATCCCAGTCTGGACTTTTACTCTCTGGACCTGAATTACCCAACTCTGACCATACATGTATTAATGCATGTATGCATTTTGGAAGAAAAAATTACTTCTATTGAGACTGATTATTTTCATATTAGTCATTAACATATTAAAACCATCTGAGTCGTTTAATTGCTGTTAAATCCTCTTAAATACAAACTAGTTGGTCATTCCTTCTTAACCCAATGTAAATGATTGGCTTTTCTGTCCCACTCACAGTGAAAACATAGTACCTTAGTATGCCCTGACTGCTCACCCAGTAAGATACACAGAACTTTCAGGTTTGGTGAAAAATGTTACATGATGGAGAAAAATGGTTTTCGTTTTTGAATTCAGTGCCCAAAACCATATGAAAGAATCAATGAATTCATCATTTTTTCCCCAATGTATACCTGTAAATATAACAAAAAAGTAAAAAATCATACTAAAGTTCTTTTAAATTAAGCAGTGAAGTACATAATTTCAAAAGCACCATGAAAGGCTCTAAGGCAGAGTCATTCTACATGGTCGCCCTCGGGGCTGGACACAGGTACTATAAAGACAAACTGAGCAGCCGCCTAGTTCCTGAGGGAGAAACCAACCCAAGCCCCCCGCCCCCCAGACCACGGAGAAATCTATTGTGGGGCTGGTTTGATAAGCTGATACTACCCCCAACCCCCAGCTCACAGGAAAACAATGATTATTCTGTTCCACCACTGTGTTGACATTTTGGCGGGTGATATGCTATAAGTACCATGTCGTCTGACTGAGCCGTTAGGAGGTAGCTGACAAGCCTCCAGTCTTTCGCTTATTAACTCCATGTTTGCTGCTACTTTGTACAGTCTATTATCCCAGATACTGCTGATTGAGGACAAGCTTTCATTGTTACGCCTATTCTATTTGTCCACGTCAACATTATCATTGCTATATACTGTATATTACAACCGCTGTTCCATTTTCTATTTTTTTTTACATAAATGTTTAATGCTTTTTATTTCTTACATTTTTCATATATTTTTATTGGTCTTGGAGCATTTCAGTGTTTATTTTTTATATTTGCACTGAAGAAGGAAGTTGTTATTGAATATGTCTATAATATGTTAATTTCCAACTATTTCCAAACGCACCCGAAAAAATACCTCAGACTCTCCCAACAACTTATGCTGGTCTCCCCTGGCTTTCCTGCTTTCTAACATTTCCTACTGGGTGCTTTATAAACTGAGACCTTTTAATAAGTTCATTTTAACTGAGTTTGGAAAATAGCGCATTATATTTCAGCCTGGTAGACTCCAATAGGCATAGTTATAGTATATCAGTCAAAATACCTTCAGTGAATGTTTGTAAGAAAATGCCCTCTAGTGGCAGCAAAGAGACATAACCATAGTCGAGTTTTCGAAGAACTTAACTTACAATGCATTTCATGTCCCATGCCTTGGAACAGGGTAATTTATGAGCATATCACAGCATTATTTGCACTTTAAGGTCTATCTATCCATTCATCCATCTTCCAACTGTTTATTTGTTACAGAGTTACTGTGGGCCTGGAAGCTATTCAGTATAGGCGGGGGGGGGGGGGAATTTAACTGGGAACTGTTAAATTTATTAAATCTGGCCTGCAGATTGATCCACTGAACCCCCCCCATCACCACCCCCCCACCTGACAGCGGCTGGCAAACTTTCCTGCTGGCACCCCACTGATTATTATTATGAAAATTTTCTTTTTGGTCTCTTGTTCCTCTTTTAGTTTAAAAATATAGCATGTGGTCCACTTGGGAGGACATCTCCTTCCGACGTCAACCTGAGGTCCCCACGCTGCAGCTATCCACTGAGCCATTTATATCACCCCACCCTCTATTGCCGGGAAAGGCTTCCTACCCCCGCAACCCTACCTAGGACAAATGATGGCTGGCTGGATGGATGGATGGAAGTATTAAAATATCACAAGTCATTTAGAGTGGCAGGTTTCTCAATAGCAAACATTATATGAGAACATGCTGGAGTCATTTACAAAATAACAAATTACATACTGCAGAATGTATTTATATTTGACCAATTTCTGAGGTAGAAAAAATAACATGAACAAATTCAATAGCAATATTATTTCAACGGTATGTCATTCCTCATTTATCCACTCTATCTGGTTCTGTGAACAAGTTTGAGTGACAATTGCATTTTCAGTGTGTCACAGGCATGACAGCAGTAAAATATCAATCTTAATATCTAACCGCATATTTCCCGTAAGAGCGTATTAAAAATGACCCAAGTGGAAGACATTTAAGGTCAGCAATGGTGTGGTTTGGCTTGCTCTATAATTATAATACAATAAGATATGTATGGAAGGAATGTTCAAGAATTCATTCCGGGGAAGTCATAAATCATAACCAGTTGGATTATTTTAAGTATTTGTCTTGTGTTCTTGCTCAGTCAGAGGTTTCTTGGAGAAATATTTTAATGTTATACAACCTTCAGAATTACACAGAAATCAGTTAAAAACCCCAAAACTCACAATATCCAGGACAGATAGTGGAAATCTCACTCTTGAAAAGCATATAAACATATATAAATTACTGAACTGGGGATGTGAAATGTGGATTTCATTTACTGTGCTGGTTCCATGGAGAACAGGCCAGGAGACTTTCACAGATCACAACTGTCACTGTAACAAGTCCTTAAATTATATAATTTCTGTACTGTCGAAGGAAGAAATATGTCATGCAATGGTAGGACAAAAGTCCTTGGGATGGACTTTTCCGAAACCTTAAATGCATGACGTAGCTACATAGTTATGGATTTTGTCTTTTGCTCTCAGGTTAAAAGGTTATGAAAAGGAGGAGGTGCCACGGTTATTTGTGCGGAAAGTTCAAATGTGTCAGTTAGGTCTAAGTTTCTTTCATGACTTTGTCTGACGAAAGCTCTGCTAGGTCCTAATTCCCGGGCTTTTACCTTCAGCCTTTTAACGTTTTCGCTGAGAAATACCCGATCTAATTGCAATCATTAACAGTTTGGCTGATGAGGTGTTGGCTTCTCTTTGGCTGACATCTGCTGACCTTACATTAAAGTCAGTGTCAGTGACTCTCTCATCCTCCTCTGCTTCTGGGCATCTGGTCAGCACATGTTCGATCTGCCTGCTTCTCTGGCCAGGATCACTTTACAGAACCCACATTGGCAGGATCGGGACACGTTTTAATGTCAGCCTGTCAATACCATCATTTAACTAAACAGTACTTGTTGTATACAGGCTCATGTGCACTATTTTTCTGCAGGACGGTACATCAGCAAATATAAATCTACTGTATTAAAAAAAATCTATTCAATTTTAAAATATATCTAAAGTCCCATGTAACGGGAAAATTGCTTAAATTTATATATGCTTCAAATGATTTGTTATAGGTCTTGTTTCATTTGAAATTATATGAAGTACTATAACTCAGCATAAACGTAGCGGTAGATGTTATGCATGTGTTACCCTCATTTAATAAAATAAATGATCCCCCTTGATGTCTAGTGTCTTTCATCATGGGGTCAGTGAAGCGACTACAGTCATTATAGCTGAAGGTTCCCCCTACTGAGATGAAATGATACCAGCAGATCGGTTCCAACATCACACGCACAAACATGGCGAGGTCACTGAATTAGCTACGCTAAACTGCTAACGCAAACATCCCGCTTCTCCCAACAGCCAACTGCGTGCAGTGTTATTTTTGACTGCATATTTTGATTTTCATCAAAAGTCCTAATCTTTCGATGAAATGGTATGTAGTTTTAGTAACATTTTGGTTATCTGTTTTGTTAGTTTTATTTGAGAAAAAATACAGGGTATTTGACTGAATCAGTCTAAGGGACAGGGTTGGTCATAGTCTGAAACACATTTTCACATTTCTTTGAAAAATTTGCTTAATTTTCCATGTTCACAGACACACACACACACACACACACACACACACACACACACACACACACACACTGGCATAAATTACGGGGGTGTGGGGGTTTTAACCTCCCTATAAATCAAAATCAGCTAATACAACCCCCCAATAATTAGGTTTTATGTTTCCCCCACTGTGGGTGGAGACCTCAACCCCCCCAATGTTCAAACCAAAGTTACACCCTTGCACACACAGACTGGTCCTCTCTACAGAAACATCTGCACTGCTGTTATTATGCCATAGCATTGGCTTTGGACATGCAGTCTTTATGGACACAGATTAAACATTTGTTGTAGTTATACATTTCTAATATGAATCATTGCACTAATTCTAAAATGGCATTATGTGGACTTTATTTATCGTTAAATGAAACATAAATAAAATATACCAGTGAATAGAAGTTGAATAAAGAAAACCAAAGTGAAATTCAACTGTTTCTTTTCATTTCAAACATTATTGCTATTTCACACAGTTTGAGTCTTGTCTTCAAATGTGAAACATATCCATATTTTGGTATGTTTTTTTCCTACTTAAAACTGACTGTAGCACAGATTAAGCTTGGCCGGTATCTAATTCTTCGTACTGTCATACCGCCCAGATATTCAACTGTGGTATATGCTATTTGGGTGGTATGTTCAAAACAAACTCTATTCCAGTATTTTTTAATCCTGCAGATACATGCCGCATGTAGACAGGGCCATTGTAAGTAAATCAGACGTTAGTTATACGGTAAGCCTGGCCAATCATCACACAGTAGCATAAGCCTGCTGTGCTCAATACACCATAAACAATGAAACGGAAATGATGAGTAGACCATATTACATAATATGTTTTATTTATTCACAGGACAGGAACATTGGCCGAGAGGGAATAGCTTATTCTCCGTTTATTGCTTATCATCCCAAAATCCATGTGAATCGGTAGAAATTGACTGTCAGTTATAATATATCTCAAAGGGGCTTTAGTTTAGGTGACATCGACCTTCCAAGCCTAATAATCATACATATAGTCGAATTACCGCAAAGGTTGATCACATATTGACTCACATGCAGAAATCAGCATCCCCACTTTGGTTCCCGGAATGAGTCAATGGGCAGAGGACTGGGAGATGTTAGCACAGGTTTCAAACAGAACTCTGCTCTGGTGGTCAGGAAGGCCTTCAGCCATGATGGGATAGCAGGCCTCCACACAGGAATGTGATGACTCACCATGTGCGGCAGGTCTGATGGGAAGCAGAGCGAACATCTCATGGTCTGCTGGGCGTCCCAAGCTGTGTAAGACTTACATTTTCTCCCATATCCTCCTGAGCCCCACCCAGTCATTTATGTCCATTGTAGTGGACATTTTATTTTTGCATTTATCTTTTCACTGATGTTAGGAAACATATTTATTCCTGCTGTGCACTAGAGGACAAATAACCTACAATTAAAATTTGCATTGAACTTTGGGGATCACTCACAGCCCCACAGTAAATTTTGCATGATAAAAATTCTGTAAATTGAACTTTGATTTATTAAACTATGCTAGATAGCCAGTACAACCCTGTATGTAACTTATTGTCACCTTTTCTGCGTTATCTGGTAAATACATTTTTTTCAAATTATTTTTTTTTTTTTATAACGGAGCAGGATTAACTAAATTTGAAATTAAATGACTTCTCAATGATGCTTTTTTATAGAATAATAAAGTGTTGCCAGTTTTAGTTGAATATTGTGTCCATTGCACCGGATTCTTTTTGATTCAACAGCTAATTTCCTGTTTGTAAATATACTGTTTAACCGATATACTGTAAAATAAATCTGCTGTCCATTGTCAACTTCATCTCACGGATTATTTTATGTATCTGAGCATGGTGGACTTTTCCCTGAAGTATAATCACGAGCACTGTGAGAAAAAAACATGAATGTTGTAATGCTATTTGTCTGCACTAACAACTAATCTATAAACAGAGATAGTACAATTCCCATTAAAACCATCACCCATTTCTTTCAGTGAGCAAGCGCTTTTAATATAATCAGTTTTGTTACGGAACCTTTGATTATGTTATTATTTATATCCGGGTCAACACCAGAATGATTAACTAAACTTAAAAGTGTACTTTATTTATTGCAGTTTATGCCGAATTATTAATGTGACAATATAACAATACTGCATTAGTTGCTAATGGACATTTTAATGGACACCTTTGCCTCTGGGGTCATTTCAGTTGTTTTACTCCTGCGGTTTGTTGCTATCATGCTGTCTTAATGTCCATTCATTTCCCAAATGCTTATCTTGGTCAGGATTGCAGAGAGTCCCACATGCAAACGGCGCACACACACGCACACACACACACACACACACACACACACACACACACACACACACACACACGCATACCACCACCATGTCAAAATAACAGGTTTTTATCACATTGTGGGGACATTTGGTCCCCACAATGGAATACATACATGACCTACTCATACACAGAGGGATTTGAAACCGAAAAAATTTAATATCGTGCAGATACTACTGCTAGATATATGAGTTGATATAACCTGAAATTTGAGTGGAAACTGAAAATGTGTGTACAGAAGTAGGTTGTTTCTTGTTACTTGAGAGAGCTAGTTATAGCAACTCTGGAATTTCATACATTGCAAAACAAGATTAACTGCCTTCATTCTGGAATATTTTAAAATGGTAAATAGATATGACACTATATAGAGAAATGGACAATGACAGGTCGTGTAGTTGTAACTCTAACCACTACTACTTTGACATCGCTGCTTTTTAAATATGTTCCAACAGCTATACCATGTGCGTTAACATTAAATCTTATGTGTTAAACAATCTTCTAGTTTCTATTACTTTTTGATGATCTCGCAGATGTCCTGTAAGAGGTTTATTATTCACTTATTCTCATTTTTTATTAATCATTGTTCCCACGAATCCCTTTTATAACGGACAATGTTCCCGTATGGACAAATTACTCATATCCTTTATTACGGAATGGCACCAGTGACTCAGCAAACAAAATACATAGTTTAAGGGGTTGTGTTTATATTGCAAATTATGTTTAACATTTTATTAGAGATGCAATCACTTAATATTTAAATTTTGCATATCTTTGAAAAACAAACACAGAACAAGTAACATATTGGTGCAAGTGCGAGTTCAATGCTTTGTCCTTGCATGGGGTATTTAATCTGCATCAGAAAATATCCAACTATGGAGGTTTGCTGGAGACAAGAGCCAAACTCTACTAGCAAAATAAAAAATGTCACTCTGTATTCATTTCAGGACCTCCAAGTAAAGCTCATCCTTTTCACTGAAAGCGGTGCTTATACTGACCTCACCATATTTGTTCATGGCCTGATTGCTGAGCGCAAACAAAACGTAACGACATTTTCTGATACTCAGGCTGGGCAGAACATTAAAGGGGACATACATATACATTTAAAGTATGTTCACCAATCTCTTCTTTCCCTTATTTGATGTACATGTCAAGACGATGTAGACTCTTTGGCCTCGTCAACAAGCCACAACAGCTGTATCTTAAGGGTTATGGGAAGGCAGCAGCGTAAAGAGTCCGGGTCTCCTTTGGCTGGCTTCTGAGCTGCCACGCAGCCCTGATAAGATGAGATGGATGGGGAGCATTCTGCTGTTACTCTGAAACCACAGACTGGCTCATCTCCCAGGCTTGGAACTGACTTCTGCCATTTGAAGCACTTACAGTACACAGAGATACATACACATAGAGATACATACACACAGATAGATAGACAGATAGATAGATTGATTCTCCAGGGCCCAACTCTGATATGGTTGCTCTGTCTACCATGGGATCGGACTCCATGCCCCTCTGGACTCAGACACAGATTCTTAACCACTGAGCCGTGCAGGACCTAGATTAAATACAACAACAGCAATCTGACCCATGCATGCAAAAATAAAGTGACACAGTACAAGAAAATCACCCATCTCCCAACCTGGAAAGGGGATGCCAGTCACATATGCAGTGAGGGATACCAACTAAGAAAACGCACTTGTTTCACTGTTTTTATCATATAGATTCTCAGAGGGTGTCTTTCTTCTTGTAATGCAATTGACATTTCTAGCAGATGATTGATAAGAAACTGACTGAATTAAGGAACGTACACCTGGTTCGATTTACTGATGATGAATAGACGATTGGCTCAGACTTTGTGCTAAATCCTATGTTTAGGTAAAAAAACAATATATATAAGTTGTGGAAAACAAACTGAATAGTTGTCAAATTATATAACCCAGACCGTAACAAACATTTTCACCATAGTATCCATCTGGTACATGTTTGTCAAAAAATAAAGCAGATTTTTTTATGAGAGATATTTTAAAACTACTCTGGAAATGCTGAGATTCTGGGTCATATGGTAGTTTTCCTTCTAATTAAGTTCTTGGCTATTTAAGCTGCTGCTAGGGTCATATACTAATTTACAGCCTCATCGCTTCTTTAGCAAGGGACACTTCTGCTTCACTAGGACCATTACTGGAGGATTTATACCTCTGTCCATTATGGACCATGATGATTACTTGCTCCCATTCAGCAGTGTGTGGCTCAGCTCTCAGGCTTGGTTACTGTATCTTTTTCTATTTGGTGTCCTGCTGTATTTTCCCCTACGGCCTTGGGGCTCAATGGGCATTGAATGTGACTGAGGCAGATACCCCCTCTGTCATGAGTGTTTAATATTTAGATTTAATTTTAACCCCCCGTGTCTGGTATTATTAACGTCTTTGTTTTTGAGTTCTCGTTAATGCAGGGGCGGGGAACCCGTTCCATGGAGGGCCGGTGCGGGTTTTTGGGATGATCTCTCAATCAGCCAATAATAAAGCAGTGGTTCTCAACTCCAGTCCTGGGGACCCGCTGTTATTGGCTGATTGAGAAGTCGTCCCAAAAACCCCCACCCACACCGGCCCTCCATGGATCAGGTTCTCCACCCCTGTGTTAATGGTTGCCCTGTCCATGTTGTGTTTATATTCTGTTTTACTTGTGTTCCTTGATCTATCCTCGTGTTGATAACCCTCAGTGTTTGTTAATGCTTTCTAGTCTCTAGTGCCTATTGATTGTAATGTACCCCACCTGTTCCTTGTTGCCCCCAGTCCTTGTGATTGGCTGATTAGTTCTGGTTCTCACCTGTCCTGCATCATGTTTTGTTAGTAATGTTTTTAAGTACCTGCTCTTGTTCTGTTACACAGTTGGTTATTCTGGCTGTCTCCCTGAGTGATTATTACTTCTGGT
Organism: Hippopotamyrus pictus; assembly: GCA_026781145.1. Classification (NCBI taxonomy): domain Eukaryota; kingdom Metazoa; phylum Chordata; class Actinopteri; order Osteoglossiformes; family Mormyridae; genus Hippopotamyrus; species Hippopotamyrus pictus. Next base: position 13,304,229 of record JAODLC010000015.1, on the reverse strand, counting down.
TGTACTTCTGGTTGTACTTCTGGTTGTACTTCTGGTTGTACTTCTGGTTGTACTTCTGGTTGTACTTCTGGCTGTCCTGCGTTCGTTATTGTACCTTCCTGTGTTCCTCCCTAACTTTGGTAACTATTTTCTCCATATAGATACATAATTGCAGAGTATTTTAGACTCATGGCGTATTTAGCAGAGGAGACGTCAGATTCACTAAGAACATTATGGGAGGATTTTTCGCTCCATCCCGTTATGCACTATAATCATTACCCGTCCCACCTCCCGCGAAGAAACGCCTTTTTTCTTTGGCTGGTTTATTAACCAGGCGGAAACATCTCCGCAGAACCAAATGGAAGTGCCATACAGTAGTAAGTACTCCAACAGAGCGCAGAGGGTTAAACCCTGGGACCCTGTAGGTGAGTCGGGGTCTGGCGCGGTGAAAATCGGATCCAAACCAGTAAGGCAGACGGGGAAAGCTGACCGACCGGAGAGGCGCCGGGTGCTGAGTATTAACGGGGCTTTTGCTCGACTCCGGGGCTGCATCCCCAACGTGCCCGCCGATACCAAACTAACTAAACTTAAGACACTTACGCTGGCTACATGCTACATCGCCTTTCTCATGGACCTTCTAGACAGGAACGGCCCCGACGCAGACAGAGAGGACCCAAGTGCAAAAGGGGTAAAAAATAACGGATTGGTAAGTTATAAAGAAACAAAAAACGTAATAAAGTCATACACCTTAATGTGTAGCTATGTTTTACATCGAATTTTTGTATATTGTGCACTGTCTTTAGGTTTGTATGAAATTGATGAATATATATGGATTACATAACATTCATTTTGTGTTTTTCTTTTTAAAATTTCCAATGAATTGTTTATTATAGGGGAGACTTCACTGTTCATCGAATGGCAAATATAAGAAGGGAAAAGGAAGATCTGGATGGCCGCAGCATGTTTGGGCTTCGGAACTCAAAAACTAACATTTTTGGACTTATAATGAAGTGCGTCTTTCTTTTTCTTCGTCTGTTTTCATTTCCCGTAATTTGCTTTAGGTAAGTTGTTTGTTTCATTCTGGGCCAAAAGGAGCAAAAAGACATGTATTGTAGCTATTTTGAACTTTTGCAAAATGCAGACATAACGAATAATATCGAAGACCATATTGCTTTAACAGCCTATTAATAATTACCGATGTTTAAGAGGCATTAGTGCAGACCCGAGGTCATGAGGACTCTTGTTTTGCAGGCAAGAAAACTGCATCCATTCCTTCGGTACCGAATCCGTCTCTTGATCAAAGGCAAATCCCTTATAACTATAAATGTACACTGCGTCTGTCTGAAATATGTCAGAATTCACCACGGTGCTGACATCTGGTGATGCTTAAAATTTTTAACTACAAGCCAAATGCCAAAACAACGTCAAAACTGTTAACTCGATTTGTTTAACCGATTGATGATGATGGTGATGATGATGATGATGATGATTATTATTATTTAATTTGTGATAAATATTATGATGAGGTGCCTATAATTCAGATAAGATGTTCGGTGTTCATTTTTACAGATCTTTTTGAGCACGTGATTTAAAATAAACTTGTACCGTATTCGACAATTCGGATAAGCTGTTTCCTGTTTGTTTTTTACTGTTTCCTGTCATTACACAATAATCCAAACCCTTAGAGTGCAATCAATTAATATGAAAAATCATTGTTTTTCGACTGCTACGGAAATATTTAATGACAGAAATTTGGCCCTATATATTTTAGAACTATTGGATATATTTTTATTCGATTTCTTATATATTTATGCTATTACAACCCCTAAACATAATTACTAATATCTATGCGTTAACTGATGAACAATAATATACCTCTTATCAACAGAGCTAAATTTATGAATATTACTATGGCATCACATTAGAGTCAAAACTGACACGCGTAAATATGCCACTCGCGAGCGCAAATGTGAAACTCGCGAGCACAGGACGAAGAGCTGCGTGCGCGTTCATCATAATATCCTTCGGTTGCTCTCTGCGCTCGAGGGAGATTTCTGCGCTCGCGTTCTGCCGGGGGGAGGTTTTGACAGTTTGGGGGCGGAGTCACGCCGTTTCTGAAAGCGAACGCTATTGGCGGATGAAGTCTATCTATGTTATAAGTATAATTTCACCGGTTCTCATTGCCCCCTTGCCTGTTTCCCCATCAATATAAAACAGATACAGTTACAGAATGCAGCGACACACGTTATTGGGATGCTGAGGCAGGCATTAGCATCGGCATCTCCATACGGTAAAGTAACGTTATCATGTGTTACGAGTTTCCATAGACCATACATAATTACTACACCTCGTCATGCAACCACTTACGATGAGTATTACTAACGTAGTTGTAGCATTCTGTATTTTGATGCTTTCAGTTGCTATTTTAACGTTGTGGGTTAGACTATTCTGTTTTATAGTACTTAAATCTGCAATGTAATGCCCCTTTGGGAATTGATTTACAAAAAAAAAATCTTCACATGGGGACACACTGAGTTGTCTCCATGGTGTCAGGTATTATAAACTAGTTCCATATAAAGACTTTAGTGTAATGTTTTTAGTACTGACTTTATCCATTTAGTTTGTTAATCATTTAGACATAATTTAGATTTCGACTTCTTAAACTGATAACGTAGATGGAGCTCAGGTTCAGAGAGGCCATACGTTAACACGGGGGGAACAGGCACCCCCAGGGACAAGGCAGCAGACAGGCCAAAGAACAGAAGGGGTCATGAGGCAGGTCCGGCTAACCACGTCTGCTGCCTCAGGCAGTTCATGCAGCAGACTGGACGAGAATATGACCAGGTTTGAAAACCGTCAGTGCAGATAATATTCAACAAACGCCCGTATAATATGACACCAATGTGGTATCAATGTTATTCCTAGGGTGGTACATTAAAATTCCTTAGTCTGACTGACTTTATTACGTATTTGAATTAATTGAAAATTTAAAGCAATGAAGAAAAGTTTATAAGAAATTCTTATAATTTTGAATAATATTAAAAGGTATGTTTATCGTTTAACAAGTCATCTTTAATGATGCTGTCTATATGATTAATGGACGCGAGTGGCATATTTACACGTCAGTTTTGACTCTAATGTGACGCCATAGAACATACCCATTAATCCTTATAATTCATACTGATGGAAGTTTTTCTGTAGCACCGAACCCTTTCAGGAAGTTATAAAACAAGGGTGAGTTTCCTGTAGCCGCCTTAACGCTACTGTACATCATTCGTAAGTTCTATCTTTCGACATAGAACTTATGAACGACGTGGTGTTAAGAAGCCTTTGGTAAACTCACCCCAGAATAGTGGTTTTATTAATCTCCATTGGAGAATTTTCTTTTGTATCTTTACTATCCAAGAGAGTGTGGAGTGGTGGATCTGAGGTTAGCCTCCTGTGTCAGCAATCGGAAGGTTGCTGGTTCGATTCCCATGAATGCAAGGAGGGATCCTATTCTGTTGGGCCCTTTAGCGAGGCCCTTAACCTGCAGTTGCTTCTTCTTGGGTATGATGTTAATCTACATCCAGCCCTACAAGCAGGTCCTCCAGCTTTCAGGGAACATTTGGGGGTTGGAGGCAGGATTGGCACTCCAGCCACTGGGGGGGAAAAAACTCTCACTTCCAATTGGACTGGTGTGGTGCTGAGGTATCACCTGCCACATGGCTGCACTCAGGTTCTCATCCCTGAGGTGGTTCATCATGTGTTGGGTGTGTCCTCCTTACCTCTCTATCCATACACATACAGGTGAGAGGAAGCTCGGGCGTCCTGGCAGAGGGTCAGCTGGCATGCAGCCCCCCTGGAGCTGGGGTTAAGGGCCCATCGTCACATCACTGTCTTGCAGAGGCTCAAACTGGCGACCTTCCAATGACAGGCAGAGACACAAATCACAGAGCCACACACTGCTTCCCGTGACACACAAACCGCTCCGTGGCCTCTAAACTATTTTAAACATAGAGCTACAACGTTAACTGAAGATTCTGCAGGAGAAAAAAAAACTTTGTGTGATTGTGTACTGTTCTGTAGGAATAAAGAGATCAAGCATAAGTAAAAAGATACTGTTTAATTTCCACAGATGTACAGGGGGTCCAGTATTAGGTAAGGATGCAAGTTGGATATATACAAAAACCATGTCCTGCTTATGACATATAGAAATATCTTTATTTACATGGTATAAAAAGACTGGGTATGCACAGCTGGTTTCCCATCTATACCATTATTTTTTATTTATCAATTTTTAAACCAATTGATAGGGATTCCAAACAGAAGAGAAATACACTGTAATCAATTTGGGGGAAAAAAAAAATCAATATATTTCTCAATACACGCCTGAAATAAAATGGGAAAAAATGGACATATTGACGTTCTATCCATATGTGGGCCAATGTAACACAACATCTACAAAGATTTATCAACATATGTCTCTTCCTTGGAAAACAGAGTCACTGCAGACAATATTCAACAAATGCCGTATAATGACACCAATGTGGTATCAATGTTATTCCTAGGGTGGTACATTAAAATTCCTTAGTCTGACTGACTTTATTACGTATTTATTCTTGGCAATACAAGAAAATAACATGATACAGGAACCAATTTTCAACCAATTTTCACCACCCTCACTGACAAAAAAGCAAATAATTATATGATTACATGGATTGTTTTTAAGATATTTCTCTGCACTTTGCTGGACTTCGCTGTTCCAACGTAAAAGATATAGATTTCTATGAAAGGGAAATTTAAAATGTTATTTAAAATTTAAATAGGTTTCAACCCTTCTGATTGTTATTTTAAATAATATTCAAAAGGGTTGATATCCATTACCAATAAACATAATTTATTTCAATAATCTAAACATGCAACATTAGAATAGTTCTGCACTTTTAATCTTCAGCTGGAAACTCTGGGGCAAAAATTTCCAGAGTGAACTTTAAAAAAATAAACTATGGTGATTGATTTCATTGGCAAAAAAAAAGTGAGACTGCAAAAGTCAAAATCTATACATTCTGTAATTACTTTGCAAACTTAATTATTCCATTGTTATCAGGCTAATTTAACTGACATCTAATCTTAAGCACCTTACAGTACAACAGAAATCTCAAGTTCAGATCCTGGCTGTCTGCAGTGTTACTTTATGCTGATTAAGCTGTTGATCAAAAAAATAATAATAAAATAAAATAAAAAAAAAAATCACAATTATAAATCCATGGATCACTTAACATCCCTGCAATGGATTGGCATCCCATCCTGGGTGATCCCCAGCCTTGTGCCTGGAGATGCCTGTGACAGGCTCTAAGCCCCCATGATCCAGTACTGGATCAAGTAGTATGACTGAAAAGTATAGTGAGAGCTGAAACAGCGTGTTCACCCATCTATCCATCTCCAACCACCTATCCAGTACAGGGACATAGAGTTATAGGTGCATGGCAGGGTCCACCCGACACACACAGACACACACACACACACACACACACACACACAGACACACACAGACACACACACACACACACAGGGCAATTTAGACATTGATTTGCCCAACCACATGTTTCAGGACTGCAGGAGAAAACTGGAGAACAGTGACAAAACCTGCAGAACATCCACAGAGCTTACAGACACATCACACACAAAGCAGAGGCAGGATTCAAACCCTCAGGCCCGGAGGAGTGAATCAACAGTGCAACCCACTGAACCACCGCCCCATCCACTATTGGTTTCATAAAACCTAAATCATTTAGATGGCAACGAAGTAGAAGGAAAAGGGTTAATTAAAAACTTAGCTGGACAGAATTAGCAGCATAGCATGCAGTCCTCAGGTACAGGAGTCAAGGTCCTCTAGCTCATTGTTTCCCAAGACAGTCCTTGGGGACCCCCAGGCTGGGAGCTGGGAGGGAACAAAAATGTGTACTGTCTGGCAGGGAGCTATATAAAAACCTGGACCATTGGGGAGGGGGGGGGGGTGTCCCTGAGGCCCGGGTTGGGAAGCACTGCCCCAGCTTCTATCCCCCATCTCCTCACACAGATCATTCTACTAAAGTAACATTGAGGTTAGCATACGGACTTTCTCCTTGGAATTAACTCTACTGCCATTCCCTGGCAAAAACCGCTAAACTGCAAGCTGACTTCTTCATATTCCAGTTTAAACCAGCAGGACACAAGGTAAACAAAAGTGTATGCAATTAATTTGCTGAAAAAGGAGCGTTGGTACCCACTGAAGTGGGATTCTTAAATGATACATTGCGAATAGGAAAGCAACACATACTTCATACCCTGAGTAATTCCCAAGAAATACCTTCAAAGACATGGAGATCAAGAAAACATGTAAACAAGACCTATAATGGGAAAATGTTTCAAATTGGATCTGTAAACAGTTTAAAAACAGGAGGATATATTTCCCATAAATCTCCTCTTTCATTTTACTAGACTTCTAAATGCAGCAGTTGTGCAGGCATCTGGTGGCTCCAGAAATTGATCCACAACCTTCAAGAAGCTGTCTGTGTAAGTGCTACACTGCCACGATGTTGTTCATTTCCCACTTTTGACTGTTTTTGCTTCGATCGCAGTCGGCGATGAAAACCTTGTGCAACAAATCTGATCGATCCAAGCATTTCCCAGTAGGAATATATGTAAACCTATTAAGATCCTGTCAGGGCAAATAAATAAATAAATACATACATACATACATACATACATACATACATACATACAATTAAATAATTTTTTTTTTTTTTTAACTTATGAAACATTACGCCCACTGAAAAATGAGTAAAAATTAATAGTGATGAAAAACAGATTGACAATATTGACCAATTGAGCCTAAAATTCCAGCAGTGCCTACCTGTATTTATAAAATCATCAGTAGTCACGCTGTGGCACTACCAAGGATTTTTAGCTAGCTTTACGATATACTCACCTTAAAATACTTCCACTCAGTATACTCATTCAAGTTGCAATGAGTTATTATTACTGATGACCCGTCAGGTCCCTTTGTCAGGCACTGGTCATACTGCATGAGCTGACTGGCTTCATTTATTCGAAATAGCTGAAAAAAAATACAACAAAATGATACTGCTGAACTTCACTTGTAAAGCTTACATTAAAGAAAAGGAAAGTGCTTCGCTAACCTGGTTTCCGCCCATCCTGTGACAGGGCCCGGTCTCCACATTTCCGCCGTTAGTGTGGCCCATGCTGTCTATACAGTAGTTAGTTTCGTATCCACGAACCTGAAAGGGAAATCCATAAACATTATCACTAGACATGAAAAAGATACACTGGCTGGCCAAATAAAATAAAATAAATAAATAAAAATCGCACACTAAGATTTCGCCTTTAGCTTTGATTATGGGGCACATTCATCAATGCATTGCTTCCACTTGCTTATGCAGCATCTCAACATTTTTTTCCATACATATTTGCATTAATTTCTCATTAAGATCTTGTATGTTAGGCAAGTTGAACCACTGCGTAAAGTCCTCTTCAGCACAACTCAAAGACTTTCAATGGGGTTCAGGTCAAGACACTGTGGTGGACAAATCATGTGTGAAAATGATTCCTCGTGCTCCCTGAGCCACTCTTTGCCAGTTCGAGCCTGATGAATTTTGGCAAAAAAATCCTGGATCATCCAGGAATATTGCCCGTGCCATTAGGAAAGAAAAAAATCCATTGATGGGATAACCTGGCCATTCAGTAGATTCAGGTACTCAGCTGACTTCACTTCACTGCTGCATAACATTGCTGAGCTGTAATAATGATCCAATCTGGCTTTTAAGTACTTGCTGATTTAAATCCAAACAGTGATTTTTTTTTGGCCAGGCGGAGTATTTTATAAACCTAAAAAGAATAATGTTTGATAGAGAATCCTAACAACAAAGAACAATGTCATCCTGAATTGCAAATCAGCACTAATAAACACAATGGCATTTTTATCCCTGGGGAACCCACGGGGTCATATACGACCCTTCCTTTTATTTCTGCCTTACATTCAACCCACTCATCAAA
>JAODLC010000015.1:13283215-13296113 GCA_026781145.1 Hippopotamyrus pictus | reverse complement strand
CTGGGTCTGTATGATCATTTTAGCCAATGGACATATTTTTCCTATAATGATAAGGTGGTCTGGGTTCCCCAGGGTTATAATAGCACTAAATAAAAATGTTAAGGAATAGGAAGTTTTAACCAATACCTCTCCCCAATCAACATTTCTGGGAGGCAGCGGATAGTGAGTTGGAATGTCGTAAGCGATTTCCTCCATAAACCACTTGAAGCTTTTACAATGGTGCTCCTCTCGAAATCGTTTTAGCTCACTGATGTCTCCGTAAGCCAGAGTCTGTGTTTCGGGTCGACTGGCGTAGAAGTAGTCCTTATACTCGTCCCACCAAACTTCAACTACACGCACATAGTTCTGGTGGAAGGACAACAACACACACATTTATTTTTTTTTAGGTAAAAGGACACAGATACAGTACTGCGTAAAAGTCTTAGGCAGTCAAAGGAAATGTTTAAATGAACTTTGTTGTACAATTATTACATCTGCCAAAGTGTGTTAGACGTTTCAAAGCCTCTCCTAAAGTCTTTGCAGCAACCCTATAGTACACAGGTATCAGACTCCAGTCCTGGGGGGCCGGAGCCCTTTGGGTTTCCCCTCATTTAACACACCTGATTCAACTTCTTGTGCTAATTACCACACAGCTCATGAGCTGAATCATTTGTGGTGGAACAGGGAAAGAAGCTACACAGGGCTCCGCCCCCCCCAGGACTGGAGTTTGACACCCCTGCCCTAGTACACCCGTGTATTTTTGACTAGAAGACTATCCCACCTCATATGGCTAATTGATATTTGACTTTTTAAATACATTTAAAAAGTCAACGAAGTGAGCAGGTGGTCAAATGTAACGAACACATGGAATGGCTGAGGTGCCCCTGAGGAGAGGTTTGAGAACTGAAGCGGTGTTCATCTAGCCATCCAGCAAGATCTCAGTAACTTTTTGGAGAACAGAAGAAATCCCTGTTTTTATCACGTTACTCTTATGCCTTGTCTACACGTACACGGGTATTTTTTCCAATGGTGTTTTTCCTCCTCCGTTTAAAAAAAAAAAAAAAAAATCCCTGTCCACACAAACATGTCTCCTAAAATATTTTCGGCCACATGAAACCGCTAAAATGCGCTGTCAAGAGCATGCTAAACCAACAAGCGGCATTATAACTCTAACCGTATGGCCATGTTAACCAATCAGAAGCCTAATTGCCAGTCCTGTTCCGATGCCTGTGTTGATCAATAAAATGCGAGAGTGACTCAACATTTATCTGTAAACATGTAAGAAGTCCTGTCAGCAAGGTTAGCACAAGCACTATTTCGGCTAAGTCCGCCATTGCTCAAACTCAAATATATACAGCAAACAGTGCACGCCCTGACGTTAAACAAAGTGGACAACGGTGCACAATCTGACGTTTTGAGCCAAAAACTCTGTTTTCCCTGTCTACATGTCGCCCCTGAAGACGGAGTTTCTTAAAATCTTCACCCTGGATGGAGTTTTGCAAAAGCTCCGTTTTCAGTGACCTAAGACTCCATTTACGCGTGGCCAAAAGCCCAAGACGTATAGAAAAAGGTACGTTTTAAAAAAATACCCGTGTACGTGTGGACAAGGCATTAATTTTAATATTAAATCGCGTTTCTTTTTTTTGTTGTGAGCACATATACACTTACTACCCAGATAAACAGCTTTAAACATTTCTTTTGACCGCTTAAAACTTGTGCACAGTTCTTTACAGAGGAAATTTCCCTTTGTTTACCGTGAAGAGAGACTGACGATAGCTACTGAAGGCATTCGTAAGAAGCATACCTTTAGCGTGGGAGAGGAGCCCACGTGAGCAGGGGGCGGGTTTCCTTGCCAACCATGGAGACGATATATATGTCCAACTCGAGAACAGGGCACAAACAGCAGCTGACCACCACACTGCCAAATCTGTGTGGTTTGGTGGGGGGGGGGGGAATCATAACTACATGACATTGCATGGCTAATCACTAGTGACTTACAAGAAAAATGCCATGTCTTGATTAAAAAAAAAAAAATTCAATTCACGATCAATTTCGGATGTTTTTACTGCGCACCTAACAGTTTATTTATAGCCGACTGGTATTCCACTAAGCTTGTGTACCGTTGGTTATGCAGAATAATATAACGGTGCCTTTCATTTAATATGCCCAAGCAACAAAACATAGAAGTTTCACACTAGAAGGTACAAAAAGAAACTTTGTTATACCTTGTAAGAGATCTCAAAGTTTTCTCCTCCCCAGATCTGCAGGCCAGGGTCATACAGCCCCAGTTCAAAGAAGAAATCTCGCTCGATAGCAAATAGACCACCAGCCATAGCAGGAGACCTGGAGGGAAACAAGTGTCAGACCAGAGCACCAGCACATCCAAAAGTTTACCAACTGAGGAAGGAATGTACTAAGCAATGCAAGTCTGATGATGTGTGTGACCATAGAGGTTCAGCAAAATGTATCACTTCATTAATCTGAAGTAAACCTGCGATCAGCATCAGTCTTTGTTATTGTTTTGTTATCACAACTCATTTCTCCACAATTGATGAGACAGTATTAAAGATAAAAGCAAGTGCTATCTTGGTCTAAGGAAAAGGCTCTCAACTCTGGTCCTGTGCTGGATTTAGAATGATTTAAGCATATTATAATATTAAAAAAAATCACATTGATGGGTTTGAAGGACACTTGTAGGTTGTGCAAATATCTGGGAAAAAAAAGTTGCATTGAACTATATATTTAATATAGTTGATTTTAGTCATGCGATTAATTCAATCAGAACCAAAGTTGAAAAACCTGACTTGAGAAAAAATTAGATGCATAGGCAACAAAAGACTGTCAGTAGTAGTTAGTGATAGTGTTGTTAGGAAGCTTGTAATTATAAAAGAGCAGTGAAACAGTTGCATTGCTGTGAAACCTCAGGGCCCTCTGTGGGACTGAAAGTTGGCTTTAGTGTTCCACAATGGCCTTAGCTTGCACAGAACACTATGCAGTGCCACAGCCCTGCCCCCCAGTGCAGTTAAGCAAGCCAAGTTACCAAAAAGTCCATCCACCAAAAGGCAAGAAGCAACAAGACTGCAGCTCACACTTGATTAATCTCCTATTCATGAATTACCGATATGGCTCAGTTTTTAAGGATCTCCTCTGCTTCTCCCTGTCTGAGAGGGGGACACGTTTCCAAAGCATGCTCCAGTCCCACGCTCCTCTGGCAAAGCCATCTTCATCCCCGCCCCCTTGTGGTTCAATGGTGTAAGTCTGGCCGTTTATGGAGTCAATGAGAGGCACCGTGCACACGGTTCTGAGGCCGATAGCCCATTGTATGGAGGTGGGGCGTGTTTGTGGTTGCGGTATCCATGCATCATACAGACATCATCGGCGGGGGGGGGGGTGGGGGGTGAAGACAAAAGGACATAAATGGACATAAGGGATGAGGGAATTAATCCTGGGTGCTTTACCGATATGGTTCACTCTTATGCTTTCTCTTAGCCTTTTCCTTGCTGTTCAAAGGCACCCGCTTCCACAACAAACTCCAGTCCCAGGCACCTCTGGCCAACCCATCTTCATCCCCACCTTGCTGCGGTTCTATGGTATAATCATTTCCGTCTATGTAATCTATTAAAGGAACTGTGCAAACGGTTCTGCAACATTAACAAGAAACGACATTCGTTACATTGTTTCAATTATCGAAAACACTGACAGAGCAAAATTCCACCAAGTACAGCTGTTTTCTCTGAGAGAGTTCAAACAGAACTGTTCACACTGGAAATTGTTTTCAAACTCTTACAAAAAAACAGCTCAGAGAAACTGCTCGGGTGGAGAAAAGAAATCTTCAGTGAAATAACAGCACGGCAAAGCATATATTCCCATCGATAAATATGAATATTCATTACACCAACGTGTCCCATAATTGAAAAACATTTATAACAACATGAACAAGAACAAAACAACAACATCAATAATCTTTCATGGTCTGTGCGCTACCTGTCCTTTGAAATGGGGGCCACCAGTGGCGCATACCAGTTCACTCCGACTTCACAGTGAGCGTCCAGGTAGATGAGCACCTGGGGAGGGACACAGAGACCGTTGATAGGCCTGACACGCATCATAAAATTTAACCTGCCGCATACTCTGCGGCGAATTCTGGTTGGTCCGCAGACATGTAAAGGTATAAATGCGTATCAGCAGCAATGAGAAACCAGCAAAACTCACCTGGCCTATCGTGGCCTTCCGGGCTCCAATGCTCCGAGCTTGGATTAAGCCCTCCCTCTTCTCATTGCGGAACAGCTTAACCAGGCCGTTCCACTGCTTGATATACTCCTCCAGCCTCTCTTTCAAATGCACTGGGGATAATGTGAGAAATGCAGATTAACGCCACACAATGAGCAAAAGGGCCATATTTATCCATCGTTAGCAGCACGTAATACCTGGCGGCATTTAAGCACCGAGCCTAGAAAATTCAACATCATCTACAATTATTAACAAATGCATTATATATAACATAAAAACTATGGCAGTTCTTCCCAGCCCTCTATTATTCTAGTATAAACACGGAAAGCAAAAGCAGATTGTTCAACACGAAGCTCCCGGATTGTAACTTAATCATTTACAGCAAACACCTAACCGTGATAAGATAACAGGCGGTGAATACGCGGCTGGTGTTAAAAGGTGCACTTTGCCTTTCGCTGCCATGTGACCCAGCTTTCCTTTTCTCATTATGTATGTATGAGATCACTTGTGCAGATCCACAGAGCATGCAGCACATTTTTTAAATGAGTGACAGAACGACTGGCCACCACCTCAAATACAATTCAGCGAGTCATATTTAATTTGATAACAGAAAGTGGTATCAAAGTCAGGTGACATCATCCATATGAAGGTTTATTAGTGATGACGTGGAAACCATAATGGGAATGTTCCATCTGTGATTATAATAAAATGTTTCCATTGTGTTCTAATGTGATGGTATTATAGCTGCTGTAAGAGCTGAACAGACTATAGCAATGCAGTGAGGTATATTGTGGGTAAATAAATGGCCAAGATGCTGGAAACCTGGAGTCAACAAAATGCTTCATTCAAGTAATAACACCACCCCCCAACACTTTGATCACTACCTTTATTGCTGAAGTCGTCGATCATAACAATTTCAGCAAGATATTTCCGGGGCGTCCTTTTGATGACGCTGTGCACGGTCCTCATCAGTGTGGACCACCCCTCGTTATGGAAGACGATAATGACGCTCGACGTCAGCAAATTCCCATCATAGTGCCAGTACTTGCATCTAAGAGGAGGAAAGACAAGACAACACGATGCTAAGCAATACAGGCACGGTTGAATATGTAAGTTCCTATAGCCATCAGACCCAAAGTGAACACCTTAAGCACAAGACCCCCCAGTCTGAGTGGCCTGGGATTAACCTTGTTTTTCTCATATGGTGTTTCTCAATATGCGTACTTGACCATACTTGGGTTCTTGTATACCCATGTTACATCATCTTCCACTGCCAAAGACCAAATCCAATACAAGAACGATACTCTCAATTCCAATAATAACAGAAGTACAGAGGACGGAAAAAGTTCTCGCACGTCATTCTTGCTCCACGTCAAACATAAAGGATGCAGCCGATGCATCCTCACCAAATGAGAACAGTGCCAGGATTCCTCATTTCTGGAAAGCAAGTTAGCAAAACCGGTCTTGCCAAGACCACAGATATGATCTTTGCATTCTTAGTATTGTGAAATACTCAGGATCTCTAAGGATCCACCCAGACAACATTCATATAGGCAGTCAAAGTTGCCTCTTTATATTTAGACTAATAGAATGTCTAGCAATATGCTTTTCTGATTTGCTAAATGTACTCAGACGCTTGTAACAAATGGTGCAGTGGACAATATACATGCCAAAATAACAGCTGCAATACTCAAATAAACCTAAATAACCAAAAATAGGTGAAACAGAGTGAAAGCAGCCCAGAGAAATACACCCCAATATAAATGAGTGTTTAGAAAACCAAAATCCGTATATGAAAAAATATGAAATAGGATACTAATTTAATTATTCTGAAATGTACATGTCTGGTAACTAAATGTTCAATTTCATATCAGAATTTTGTATAGATGATAGAGTGTGTCCAATGTGGTACTGTTAAGCATGTAAATGGTACTCTCCTACTTTACAAATTTGAGGTCAAAGAGGCCATTGCAGCTAAAGAATCAATATACCCAATATGCCAGAAACACTTTTAGAAACAAATTACTTATTCTGGGTTCATTATATGTATTTTTGTCATTATTCATCACTGAAATGCTTTATTTTTAGGAAGAGACGTCTTTTTCTTTTTACGTTTTTAGGTGTCAGATATAAATCAGGCAGAAAAAACAAGCACCGTAAACATGCTAGTAATCTGATGGCAACATTTTAATAGCCGAGATGTAAATGAATTGAAATCCCTTCTACAACATGCTTCCAACACGAGCAGCCATGAACAGTCACGAGCACAAGGGTAACTAGGTGGTTTACTCACTCTTCATGCCGCAAGTCACTGATACTGCGGTCCAGGGATATCATGTCGCTGGCCACCATATTGAAGCCAAACTCTTTGATGCTGTCCTGGATGGAATCCTTGTAGTCTGGACCCAGAACAAACGGTTTGGCTCTTTCCCCTGGGCCATCTGCCACTCCATCAGGTTCAGGTTCCTTCGGCTCAAAGTTGCCCAAAATACCTCGTTTCAGCACAGGGTTGGAGTATGGATGGTTGTGGGGTTTAAAAGTGACATACTGCTTCTGCATGACATTTTGCTGATTCTGCACACCATCTCTAGATTCCCGTTTTTGCTGGTGTATCTCGTTTTGTCCTGCATGCTTCTGACGGATGGACTCCAGGTCGACCTCCACTCCTTCGACATGAGGCCAAGGAACCACAGGTTTAAATTTTTCCAATATATTATTCTTGGCATTGGGCAAGACATCAGCAGCATTACCCCGGCCCTGAAAAAATGAGAAAGAATCAATCTCTGCCAGACTTGAAATTACAGTTATGCCTTTAGAATTTCTTTTATTAACAGAGCATTTATTACACAGAAAACAGGCTGTCACAGCGCATATTTTACACACCCTCATTTTATTAGTAGATATACATTAAAGTTAACATTTCAATTAAAAGACATCAAGCACCCTAAGCACGTCAATGGCGTTATCCCAGAGCCAAACGATCTAACGTTTCAAGTCTTCCCACAGACCGTGTAAAATTTATTGCACCCATGCTTGAATCTTACCAGACAATTTCTGATAAATAAAACTGGACAGCATGCTAACCCGCAAACTTAGCTTAGTGAAAGTGCACTAACTAAACGCAGAGACCCGCTACTTTAGCGAGCCCAGTAACAAAATAATTTTCACGCAATTAAATGTTGTTTACTCTGGATGGCGTCCTCGCTGTTTTACGTTTATACTTAAGGTTAATGCTGAGAAATGTCACCTCAGACGGTGTACGGTGCGCCGTTTTCGGGGCCTAGCCAGGCCACGGCTCGCTTAACGATGCTAACCGCACGCCGAACGCCTGCCTTCCGGGTTGTCATTGCACCAAGTATGGCAGCACAACTTATCGCGCCCGGCATCCACTACCGCTCACGTACAGGCATACAAATAGTTGCTATAATGCAGAGAAGAAACAAGCAGCCACAGGTACCCATAGTTGTGCTTTAACTACTTATTTCTTTACTAGCTAGGTACAGAAGGTATCCATGACAACGAGCCGGACTGCACGCGTGTTTACCGGCGGCACTCGAGTAGCCGAAACCAAAGTGAAGGACAAACAAGTAACAAATGTCCACCAACGAGACAACACCTGGCGCTTTCATTACCAATAAAAACCATAACACCTACCACTTTAGCAAAAGTGTCGTCGCTTGCTTTCGGCGTAAGGGAGGACCACAGCACGACCAGAACTAAAAAAGTGCCAATGATTACCAAACTGCGAAGGATAAATCCAACCTTTAACCTCATTTTAACTAAGGCTAAATGACATATACATGTATATTAATGAGGGGCAGCAGCTTGTGCTCGACGAGCGTGTCTCCCCCGCCCTGGCGCTGCTGCCACCGTCCCAGTCGGCCCCCGTGCCTCTCGTAATGGTCGCGCCCCAGACAGCCACCACACATGGCACACACACATACACACACGCCCGCGTGAGCGCGCTGACGCGCTGCACGACAATAGTGACAATTACGACCCGCCTCATTATGCTCAACTTGTTTTCTTGTTTTGAAAAATTAAATTAAGCCGGGCGTGAACTCTGATGTCAATGGATAAATAATGATACAGAATAATTACTTACCTCTCATTTATTTCGCGTTGTTAGAATCAAAGTGAGGGGTTGCTTGATTTCCAGCTTCAGTGTCGCGTAAGGATTCGGTTTTCGCCAGTGTTTCCAGTTTCTCCAGAAAGCATTGTCGATCGGTAGCATATTTCTAAATGCTGTGTAACGTCCGATTGAGTGTGCCGTAAAATGGACTGGGCTACATTCTAGTTGACCGTATAAGTGGCATATACCATATAAATAGGTGAATTTAAATTGCAATACAATTTCAGCGTCTCTTTTTAAGGAAGCAAAAAAAAATAACGAAAACTGTCAGTCTCCAGTAGTGTGTGCCCAGCAAAAGACCAGAAGGGTGTAATCCTGCCTTGTACCCCGCGCAGCGTGCGATTTGTACCATTCTCCACCCCACCACATTAACTAGCATCGCGACCTTATCATTGAAAGCTTAAGCGATTATTGATTACTGTAGCGTTAATACCATCTCATGGTTATAATCAGAAACTTCAAAAATCAAAAAAGTCACAAGGAATATCAGAAATTATTTTTCATAATAAAGTATTTCATCTGACCGAGAATAAAACGCCTATGGGGATGTGTTTTCTGTATATTAAAATATATTATAATCCATCTCAACTATTAATATGATACAAGGTTGACTATTGTTGTATCTGCTAAAAAATAAATTATATGTCTTTTCCTTTTTTCCTGAAAGATTTATTATCTTGTATTTCAGACTACAATGAAAAGTTTGTGCAGAGAAGAAAACCAAAGATTATTATCCACCAGTAACATCAGCCGCATGTATTTGCCCTTGTGTTTTATCAAGAACTTATATATTGTGTTGATATTAAATGTACTATTCCTTCACACTTCTAAGGTTTTGCACTTTTATTTTCCCACAAATACAATTGTCTGAATACCCCCAAGACATACACAAACAGAAATGTTTCAGTTCAAAATGTAATCTGACATGCATTTTGTTTTCTTATTAACCAGTGGGCTACTATTCAGTTTTAAATTCCAAAAATAAACTAAATTCATACCACAGTAGTATTGAATAAAAATATGACATCGAGAATAATAATAATATATATTTTTTTAACTCCCGAATGTCGTGTAACCATTCTTGAAAAAATTGCATGTATCACCTTGATCTATCCTAGAATTCACTAATGCGTTTCTCTGGATTTATGTTGGTGGTGGTGCCTTACTTGCTGTGGGCTTTATTATTTATCTTACCAAACACAATGCAAAAGAAATCACCAGGAGACAAAAGCAAAAATGAAAAATCTCAACTTATTCATGAGTGCTAACCAGGCACGTAGCCACCCAATAGAATTAAGGGTTTGAACCCCCCGCCCCCCTGGACTTTCTTTGCTCCTGACCAGGGTAGCGAAGTAGTAAAGTAAGGAATTTTAACCCCTGCTATAAATTTGCCAGATCCCCCTGGATTTTAATTTCTGGCTGGGGGCCATCTGCTAACATTGCTTTTTATATTCTCTACATGCATTTAAACTAACCCTAAACAAAAAAGAATTTAGGCTATAAAGGCTATAAAATGCACTCTCGTGTGACTTTGCTT
Source organism: Hippopotamyrus pictus (assembly GCA_026781145.1). Lineage (NCBI taxonomy): Eukaryota > Metazoa > Chordata > Actinopteri > Osteoglossiformes > Mormyridae > Hippopotamyrus > Hippopotamyrus pictus. The sequence continues at coordinate 13,286,235 of JAODLC010000015.1, read as the reverse complement.
GGTGTTTAAACCAGTTTATTGCATTTTGGTACCATTTCACAATTATAACAAGAATAGCATTGATTGTACAGTAGTGATGATGATGCCAGTTCTCTATATACATTTTCTGTAAAAAAATATGACAAAAAATTTCAAATAATGAATTATTAGAACAAGAATAATAAAAAGAATACTGATAAAAAAGTTAACACAAAGTCAACATTTCAGAGGCAAGTCATTTAAAGGAAGCTTACATGCAATCTTTGCATAAGTGACTAAAAAAAGCTTCTCTTTTTTCCAAATCTGAGCCACTCTCAAAGTCTGCCATTTCCAGTTCTGATGCCAGAGGCAGAATCAGCCCTCAAGCTGGGATAGCCTTCATGCATTTATGCGTCCTTGGCCAGCAAGGTGCAAAGCAAAACTCATCTTTTCACATTAGAAGAGATCCTGAGGGAAGGAGAATCCAGCCATGATGTTGCTGCCGACGAGAGCTGGCCTTCTCCGTCTGGGATGACCCGGGGCCCCTAGGAGGTTGTGGGCCCATTGAATTTGTCCAGGATGGTCGCATTCGCATGCTGGAAGTACCATCTCTGTGTCTCTGACTGCGGGTTGCACTTACTCATGAAAATCTTCTTATCACTGGGGCTGCAGTCCACACAGCTTCCACTCACAGGATGATACAGAGATTTATCCTGCAGCAAAACGGAATGGACCACTGTAATGACACCATCACAAGTGAAAGTGTTATCTGCCACTGATTGCTCTGGGATAGGAAATTCCGGAAGTATAATGTTTTTAATCAGGATTATGTATGCAGCAACATTCTAGCTATGTGGCAATAGAAGTCGATTTAATTTGATTTGATTTTTAACATTACGACATTAAAAGTCACCAGTGCATGAACTTCTGGATTAGTTTTGAACTTTGCTTCAACAAATAATCCTGGTTCTGGAGAATTGTTAATTGATGTGTTTACAAAAAATGCATTGGATCGATTACTATATAGTTTTATGAAATATTTGGTTTTTTTTTTTTTTTTTTTTTTTTTATTTTATGAAATATTTGAGTGTTTCTATTCATATAAAACATACTAAAATGTCTTTACGTTTGTAATTCTCATTTAGAAATGTACCAGAAGAACAAAAATATTTCTTATCAGGACAGTAAAGAAAAGTATTAGAACTGAAATGTCAAATATATGCAAAATATATTTGGCAGTAATGTTTGTTCACTCGGGTAATAATACTTTCGATGGTCTTCAAGAGCAGAATTGCTCCATTTAAGTGTAAACTGAATGCCGTTGCTCTCAGAGTACCTTCCTGTACTGCCACTGTTGGTTGCCCTTCATGCCATGACAGTCATACAACGTTACAGGGCTGCTGCTGGAAATTGCATCCAAGCAAAACTTCCTGGTGTGCATGGGATCTCCCGGCCTGATGTCTTCCCTCCAGCCGAAAGTGAAGATCTAATGTAGATTCCCCCAAACAAACAATCAATCAGATGAACAAACAAGCAAGCAAACAGAATTCTTCAACATCTGTCTTACAGTATAATGTTCAACTTAACACCGAGGTAATTCATGCCATTCTTTTTAACAGGTTTATAGCAGTATTTGGAGGAGTGTGGAAAATGCGGCATCTTTTGGGTTAAAGATTTGGCTGAGTAAAACAGGATTTTCACTTTCAACACCTGAGATGGAATACAGCTACGATTTTTCTAGGTTTGGTTATTTTACCACAACGATTATGGCTTATTGTTTTAACTAGTATATAGCATGATAATATATTCCTTTTTCTCACAATGTGTTCACCTGGAGCGCATGTTTCAGGAAAAGTAAACAGAAACATCTTATTCTACAACACAGGAAACAATCCTGAGTACAACACATACAGCAGAGTTTGTCATTTATTTTAATTTAATTTATCAATTACAATTATTGACATATGTATGAAAAGTCATGGCCAAAAATATCAGCACCTCTTTCATTCCTTTCAGAAAATACACTGCTTCTCCCAGGTAATTGTTGCAATTTCAAATGTTTATATATTTATTTATTTATTGTGTTAGTATTGGAATAACACAAAAGAGGAGAGAAAAAAGTCAAATCTGATATCATTCTGTACAGAGCTCCAGAAATGGACTGGACGAAATTGTAAGCAATAACTGGATTTGAATCATGTGATCCGCTTTTAAATTATATTTAAACTCATGTGTGGCAAGTAACAGGTGCTGGAAATACAGGTGTTATACTAGCAGGCAATTTAAATGGAGAAAAGTTGACTCAGTCTTTGTGTCTGCGTGTGCCACACTGATCATGGAGAAAAGAAAGAAGCGCAAAGGATCTCTGAGGATTTGAGAACCATATTTATGGGACAGCGCAATCTATGGGACAATCTCAAGGCTACAAGTCCACCACCAGAGATCTTAGATTCTCTGTGTCCACTGTGTGCAGCATCATTAAGAAGTTTACAGCCCACGGCTAATCTCCTGTAGCTAACGTCCCTGAAAATGGACAGAAGAGGAAATCTGATGGAAGGTTGGAATGAAGGATCATTCGAATGGTAGATAGAGAACCTCTATCAACTTCCAGACAAATTTAAGCCAACCTGCAGACACAGAGTACAACAGTGTCAGCTTGCATTATCCGTCACTATCTGAATGAAATTGGACGCTACGACGGGACAAAGGCCTCCGCTGCTGACACAGAGTCATAATTAAGCCAGTCTGGAGTTTGCCAAAACTTACCTAAGGACCCCAAAATCCTTTTGCCAGAAACTCCTGAGGGCAGATGATACCAAAATAGAGCTTTTTGATGAAGCACATCACTGCTTGGTACTGGAGGCCTTGATTGTGTACATGGCATCATGAAATCTGAAGACTACCAAAGAACTTTGGAGAGCAATGTACAGTAGGGCCCAGTACCAGAACGCTGGGTCTTCGTCTGAGGTTGTGGGTCTGACAGCAGTAGGGTGACCAGACAATCCATGTCAGGGAGGACACTCTGAGCTAGGACAGGAATTGTAAATTACCATTTCAATTAA
>JAODLC010000015.1:13266855-13279074 GCA_026781145.1 Hippopotamyrus pictus | reverse complement strand
TTATGGGAAAAATTCGATCAGAACTCGAACTTTTTAGGATTCAATCCGGAGTCCGGAACGGATTAAGTTCGAGAACCAAGGTACCACTGTACTATCTTATGCTTATGCTATTAATTCATTGGAAGCAGCATCTAGTGCTGTGTCTGGAAACTGCAACATAAAATTAAAAAATTAAAATACATTGGCAGTTAGGTAAGAGATTCCAATCAATGCATACAAATAGTAAAATCATTGTCCAAATAATGAAGTACTGGAAGCATTGATGAAATAATTAAAGATAAATCTGTTTCAATATTCCATCCATTCTTTTTCTGTAACCACATGTCCTATCCAGGGTTGCAGGGGCTCCAGAGGATGTGGGCACAAGGCAGGGAACAACCCAGGATGGGGCACCAACCCTTTGCAGGGAACACCTTCGAGCAATTTGGTGACATCAAATAGCCTCAGCATGTTTTTAGACTGTAGGGGGAAACGGGAATATCCAGAGGAAGCCCTATGACATGGGGAAAGTCTGCAAACTCCCCACACAGAGCCATGGTGGCCACTCGAACCCGGGTCCCAGAGGTGGGTGGCAACAGGGCTAACCACTGCACCACGCCTGTCAGGTTCATAACTGTACGAGTTAAATTAAGAAGTCAAACTAATGTTCGTTTTTATTAATCATAGCAATAATAATCATAGTAAAATTTCACATTTATCTGGAATTTGAGTCTATACTTAAAGGGTTATGAATTAGAGAGATGAATGGATTCGTCTCTTTACCAGCTGATGCATCATCATTAATAATAAAGCAAAAGAGGCAGCAGTACTGGACAGCTTTCAGTAAACCTCCAAAGGTCACTGTAAGAAGGTCACTGTAAGAAGGTCACTGTAAGGAAACAAAGCACCCCGAGAGTCCTCATATCCCAGGCACACTTACTCTTGCCAGGCTGGTGCCAGAAGGCACTTTGTAGGGGACATACTTCCTGTAAATGTGGCCCACTCTGGAACAAGGGACGTCATACATCGTGCCTCCACACATCCAGACCTGAGAACAACAATGGCATCACTGTCGCGTCGCAAGCCGGTGCACTGTAAGAACACCCACCCGAGGGAGTCTCCCGACAGATAATGATGATTCTGTACTCCTGGCAACACCAAGCAAACTGATTCAATTTGAATAAAAATCTTTAATCACCACATATCTGAAGAATTTGCTGTGGCGACTCGGGTCTAAGGTTGGATTACAGAAACGAAAGGACTGCACTGTTAACCAAAATATACCACAGATATCTACAGAAGGGGGGGTCGCTGTCTAACCATTCCCGGGAATAGCTTAAGAGTGAGTCGGCAAGCTCCGGGTGGGTCAGTCTGTGCCACTTTTCTCCAAAAAGGGTAGGATGTGAGAAAGCCTCCTTATATAAGGGGCATTTCGGCGTGCCACACTGAGCGGACGGCCACGTGGCACCCTCCGTACTCTGCCTGGCACTTCAGCTGATGCTCGAGCAGTTTCCCCGCAGACTTGTATCGGACTGATTTCTGGCTGGATGTATCAAAAAACACAAGTTTGATTTTTTAGTAGCATTCTGCTTAAGTCACACAAGATTCCAAAAATAGTGGTTGTCAGATGTGAAATCAATCATGTCTGTCTGGGGTTCATATCTTTTTGGCTGTCACTGTTTTCAGCGTCTCCTTAAATATTCTTTGCAATGTACTTCATTTCTGATGTCGGTCCCTAGACTACGTGTACTGTCAAATATAATTTTTTCATTTTAAGTTTTCATTTCCTCACAAATTCCTGTATCTTCTAAAGCATCTGCCCCTACTACACAGCAGGCAAAACTACAAGGCATCTTCTATGACAAATATGTCTTCAATATAGAGTTCAGCACTGATGAATGATTTTTCCAAAAGAAAAAGTTGACCATAAGACAACATGGACTAATTTTAATAACTCAATCATGCTTCACGTCTGTGTGAGACACGTTGTAGTATCATAAACGTAACAGATGGGGGAGCTATGGCTTCAGGATTGCCATATATTTTGGCTTTCATTAACTTTAGAGGTTGGTTTTTACAGAATTTTCAATGTTTCATCCAGGCAATAAAATCTCCTATAAATATTAATTTAGGATGTCATATTGATTTTATACCTGCTGGAGAAAGTATGTGTTTACAATAGAAGAAAAAAAGACATCAGGCATCCTAATGTACAACGGCTTAACATGCACAACCAGGTTCAAGCACATGCTATTTAACATAACCATTGGCAGAAAAAAAACTTAATTAGTGTGAATTAAATATATTTTAAACTAATCAGCATTATTTCAAAGAAAATATGACTAGGATTGCATCTTTTACTGGTAACACTTTACATTAACTGCACCTTCTTAATGCCTTTATAAAGCATTCACAGAACATTCAGTGAGTCCTCATAATTGATTGATAAAGCATTCACAGAACATTCAGTGCACCCTCGTAATTGTTTTATAAAGCATTCACAGAACATAAGCAGCACGTAAGTATACCTTAACATCCTAGCATACTTTAACAGCCGTACTATGCATTAATATCAAACATTATATGTTTTTTTGAAAATAATGCTAATTATTATGATATGATGTTTGCTATTAATGTATGGTACAGGATATTAGGATGTTAAGCTATACTTACATGTTGCTTATGAATGTTCTACAAATGCTTTATGAGTACATTATGCAGGTGCACTGAATACTCTATGAATGCACAATAAATGTATCACAAAGGTGCAGTTAATGTAAAGCATTACCCTTTTACTACTGAAACTGGATATTAGCCAATACTTTTGAAACCTTAAAATTTGCCATTAAGAAGCATAATATTAATAATAATAATAATAATAATAATAATAATAATAATAATAATAATAATAAAATCAGCTCGAGGAATTCAACATTTGAACTGTTATGGTTGTTACCATGGTTACTAGCCATTCAAACACAAAGTAGATAATAGAGGGTAAATTGGTGCAATATTAGGCAAAATAAATACTTCTTACACAGACCGTTATAACTGAAGTGTTTTTTTTTTTTTTTTTAACTGCTAAAATATTAAATCTGGTTCAGAATTAAGGACCTTTATCAACCACCGCTGTTTGTTATGAACAGAGCACAGGACCTTTTGAAAGGTATGACTTAGCTGAATAATTGGATTCATTATAGGTATGCCAAGTTTTATTACTATTAAGATTTCTTTAAATCCTAAGCATGCAAAGTGATTGACAAAGGTTGCTTAAAATAATGAGCCTTTACATACTATAGTCAAGTGAAATGAAACCTCACCAATACCAATTTTCTAGAACTAGGTCTTGACACAGCTTATTCACTTGGAAATTGTTCCTTTCCCTTTGGAAGAAGTTTTTCAATTTAGCTCAGAGGAAAAACCAATCCTGGATTAGCTTACTTTGAAGGAGATTTCAAACTGCTCTCCACCCCAAATTTCTAATCCTGTGTCGTAGCCTCCAAGTTCCCAGAACCACTGGCGATTGACTGCAAAGAGGCCTCCCGCCATCACTGGCGACCTGAGGATGGGAACAACAGAGAAGACGGAGAGGATGAATTTGCATCTTTAAGACCGATAGCCTCCTTTATGTGTGTCAGCAGATCATAGAGACTTTCTGACAGGTGTTATTTTTGAGCGTGTCAGGGGGATTGATTCCTACCACTGCTCTCTGTGTGAGGAGTTTTGTATGTTTTCTCCTCGTATCGCTCTTCCCCTAGCACAGTGCTTCCCAACCCGGTCCTCTGGGATCCACAAATGGTCCATGTACTTGCTCTCTCCCAGCTCCCTTATGGAGAGCAAAAACGTGGACTGTCTGCAGGGCCCTGCGGACTGGATGGGAATCACTGCTCTTGCAGTTCAATGAACATGCGCTTATGTCAGGTGGCATCTCAAAAGAGTGCCCTGCGATTGGCTGGCATCCCGTCCAGGGTGCCCCCATGCATTCTGCAAAACTCTGTAGCCCCCCTGTTCCTCTTACTACTGACGGAACTGGAAGAAGGATGGATGAAATATTTGCTCTTATTCTCTGTAACAAAGTACACTTAATGTAAATAGTGCAGGGAGAGGCTATGCATTTATGCTTTGATGTTTTTCTAACCTTTCCTGGATATAATATTGTTCATGGTGCCTCCTGGGATGCAATCTCATTTATGCAATCATTTTAAACAGCTTTACACCAAAATGCCACACACAGATAGGCCCTCATTATAGGCTGTTACCCAATGTACTGTAATCACCTTCTGAAACAGCCAGTGGCTAGAGGTTATACCAGGTAAACACTGTAGTTTTCTCTGTGTATCTGTTGCAACAGACTAACACAAACATAAAGTAAGAAAAGGTACTTTGGATGGTACCCATTAGTGTATATGGTCTTCTCTACGGGACACGAGAACTGTTCATGCACGGTATTTTAAGTTAGCAAATTAACTGATGAAGTTTGTGACAAATTAGGCTACAGTGTTTGCAGTAAATACAAAAAAAGCAGGGGACCCCTAAAATGCCAATTTTAAAGTAAAGGTGTTTGGGTAATAGTGTCTATAGAAAGTACAAATAACCAGTGCAATTGTAAAAGTGCTTTAAATTGCTTGCCTGCCTTTTCTTGGGAAACAGCTACAAAGGGTCAAGCAATTATGGTTCAATGATCCAGCTATTGGAGGCAGGGCTGTGAGTGTGGCCTGCAGACGGCAACCTCATGGACACATGGGAATCCACGCTATAGACACCGCTGCACCCAGACTGTTAGCTTAGCATCCAGGGGCCCAGAGATGCAAGCTATTCTGCTGATAAATCGTTACAGAGAAGCAGAGCTAGTTGTGCGTACCACAAAGTAACCCTAGTTAAGATGGCTATAGCACCATGATAATGTTGTGGAAAAAGTTTTTAAAAAAAAGGTTCAGTCACAGAAGGATTTATTACCGCAGCAGTATGGAATCAAACACACTCACAGGCTGTCTCCAAAGAATGCATTCAGGTTTTCGGTCTTCTGCACTAGCCTTCAGGAGGCAGAGTCGGCAACAACACTCACAGGGCCAATTTAGACACACCAATCAGCACACTTCTGGACTGCGGGAGGAAACCAGAGCCCCCGGCGAAAACCCACGTGAACGGCACACGAACTCCACACAGAAAGGGCCCGGGACCGAACCCAGGACCTTTTTGCTGTGAGGCAGCAGTGCTAACCTTAAGTAACTGTTTAGCTAAATAGAATGTAGATTACCATTCTAAATCAATCTAGGTTTGCCATGGGTGTTCCATCTAAATGAATCCATGTGTTATCTTTTGTCTACAGGACTGGGGTGTGTGTGTCAGTCACATCTTCAAATATAATTTAAGATTAGAGGCAGAGGATGCACACAAACATGGGTATCAGAGGGGCAAGGAGACCATGGCAGATTCATTGGTCCTAGCCGTTTAAAGGGGCCCCAAAATCTACCATCGGGGTCCCCTCACTCCTGACGCAGATTCAAGGGGGCCCACCTGTTTAAAGGGGCCCCAAAATCTACCATCGGGGGCCCCTCACTCCTGAAGCAGATTCAAGGGGACCCAGCTGTTTAAAGGGGCCCCAAAATCTACCATCAGGGTCCCCTCACTCCTGACGCAGATTCAAGGGGGCCCAGCTGTTTAAAGGGGCCCCAAAATCTACCATTGGGGGCCCCTCTCTCCTACAGTAATGCTGATTCGGGGTGGGGGGGCAGCTGTTTAAAGGGGGCCCAAAATCTACCATCGGGGCCCCTCAGTCCTGACAAAATATACTGTAGCAAAATATACTCTGTCCCCCTCTCAGCAAAACTTACCAGGTGGACCCTAGGGAGCGGCCAAGATGACAGGGGGCCGCAGAATTTCTAGCCGTACAAAAGCATAGAATGGAAATGCTAATAGGGCTAAGGGCTATAAAACACGATATCAGGGTAACAGCCGTGGAATGTATGGGACGAACAGATGAGTAACAAGCAGAGGAACATTGGCATTCTACTCCAGACTTTACAGACAGCTAACAGGGAGCCAAGTACAGGAATAATATGCTCACACATGTCATTTGTAGTAAGAACTCTGTCAGTTGTATTCTGTACCTATTCTATCGCAGTATAGAGGCAGTACAACATCATAATAATGTACATTCTATGTAATTAATGCATGAGACACATTTCTGAATAATTCATAGGCTGCATTTATATGACCTTGGCTATATACCGTATAAGAAAGATAGACACATTACATATATTTATAATGTAACCTTCAGTCGTTAGATTCTCATCATTTGTTACACAAAGGCTTTTTATTACTCTATGCTCAGACAGTACAATTCTTCATTTTAGAATTCAACCTTTTGTAAAATACAGAATATGCTTTGCACCTACTGTGGACTTAAATGATGTGTACGAAGTAATTTTTCCTCCTTTATTTCAGAAAATGTATTCATCCAGTTTTTTTTTTGTTACCTGCTTGTCCTACTCAGGGTCGCAGGGGGTCGGGCATGTGAGTGAGGCAGGGAACAACCCGAAATGCGGCACTAACCCACCACAGGGCACATTAAGGGAATTTATCTGACAGTTCTTATTTCCTTGAAATAATGCCAATATACAAAGTTTCGTGCGGTAAGCATTACATTCACTTCTTTCACATTATTTATAAAAACCTTATAAAAGCCTGCATGCATACAGCTTTTTGGAGGCTAATTTACTCTTTAAGTACTCTATCTCCAAGTACAGCAATTAGTTTTAACACCTACCCAGGGGGAAAAGCAAATTAGTTGCTCTCAAGAACTTGGAGTTTGTAGCAATATTCCTCTTTCCAATTTAAAGACAGTTTTCAATATTATTATACCGATTAAGTCTTCTTAAACATCACGTGTGCACTTAATTTTAATTAATAAAAAAAAAAACAAAATGCCTATTCATTCAATTGCATCTAAGTTGCGAGATTAGCAGAAAGTCTTCTTACCATTGTAAATTTAAGTTGTGGTTGTATATCTTAAAAAAACTATAATAAAAAACTATAATAAAGTTTCTTGAAACTACACATAATTTATTACATTGATAGAGTTTTAACCTTGACTGTTCCACATTCTGAATGTTGCATTATCTGCAAACTGCAGGAATCCAGCAAAGAAAGAAAAAAACACAATGTTACGTATTTCAACAACTTTCAGAAAGTACCTTTAATGAAGAAAACACCATATTTTAGTGAAAGAAGGCAGACGATTGCTTTGGTAGGCATGTCCATGACTGCTGCCTGTTTAACAGTCATATCCTGTAACCTATTCTTCACCCCAATTAACACAGTAAGAGGAGCACTTCAAGCATCATGGCTCATTAGTTCACTTAAAATGCACTTTTTTCCCCACAATAAAAATGTTCTTAAATGGATTTTGCAAAGTAGTGCGAAGCTTATTATCAAAGGAAAACAATTTTGTAAGCAAATATATAAATTCAAAATATCCAACTTACTATGGCTAATGCAAGTATATTGCACTGACAAAACTAGTTTCACCTCTACAAAATGAGGAAGAACAGGAGAAAAAACAAAGTACTCAATCCCATTTTAGAAAGCCTAAATGAAACCAAATTCAGGAAAGCCACACCACGTGTTGAACTGTCCCTCTGTGGTTGTGGGCTGGTGAAGAATGTCACTCTGAGAGTGATCTTCACTTTTAAAGGACAACAGGGATCAACAGATGAGACAGACAAGACACCCAAGTCAATCATCTATGGCAGAGGGACAAGAAGAAAGCCAAGGACTTCAAATCCACATAAATACTATTCTAGCATATGACACATGGCTTTGTAGATTTGTATTTAATTGTTTCTCCAGTCCATTGTGACCCTGTGCTGTATAGATGAATATGTGACTGATGGATCAGTGGATGCTTCTGCACATGTAAATATCGGGCATAACTGCTCTGGTATGAAGTGACAACTGCACACATTCCCTGGGAAAAAAAGACAATCAACTAGCAATAAGATGTGAAGTTTGAGGTTCACCCTGAGCAGATGCAGCCATAAAATCAGCTTTCATTCCTGTAATGCTTCATAATACACTGCTGTAATAAACATGGTGTTTATCCATTTATGGCCATTATATAGCAGCGAGTAGCAGAAACAGCAACTTTCAACTCCGAAGGCCCTGTTGGTAAAATCTGCAGCTTCAATGGTACCATAAAAACAAATTAAATGAGTGGATGACCCCAATGCTGCTAATCAGCTAATGCTGAACCACTTCCTGCTAAAAAAAAAAAAAAAAAGCGAATAACCGTGTTTGATCAAAGAGGAACAGCTGGGTGAGTGTGGCTCAGACCGAGAGCAGCAGCGGTCACACTGAGCATTTGAATTCCCAGACTTCATCATGCCAGCTGCTTGACAATCTGATCAGGGCACATTTGGTTTGTCTTCTTTTTTTTCCAAAGTATTTGAATGCATACAACATCATTAGCAATTAAAACAAATAAATGAGACTGGTCATCAGCTAGCCCCGCACACGTCATTGGGGACCACTTTTAGATTTATGGTAGCTACTCTGATCCAATATCTGCAGAAGATCTAACCCTTAAATTCACACATTGTTTAGTTTTTGCAGTTTTATGTAAAATCCCACAACTGTACATGCAGTCCCAGGTTACGAATAAGATCTGTCACTGATGTCTGTGATTAAGTCAAATAGTGGGTAAATTGGAAAAATAAAAATATAGTGTATAACAATAGCAAATATACAGTAATAATACAATATTGCTACATACGGTACTGTACTGTACCTCAAGTCAATGAATGCCAATGCCACAAAATAGTGTGTGCATTTCCTATTACGAGCCATTGTATTTAAATCAAATTTGTAATATAACAGACTTTATGGTAGTTTGTAAGTATGAGTTGTCCATAAGTGGGACGGGCACTGCCTATATACAGAAATACGAATGATTTAAGAGACACCATAACAAGAGTCAAGAGATACAATGATGACAATATGGTCTAAATAGCTACTGGATTGCCTAAATCTGCTGGCACATCAATTTATAAGGAATGGGTGTCCTTGTTTTTACATCATGCCATCATGAAGAGTAGCTATTGCTTATATAAGAGCACAAAAATCAATAAGATGAGTTTTTAGGTTGAGAAGCAGCACGAGGACGTAGGCTAATTAACTGGTGCATCCAGCACACCGTCCGCAGCGGCTAACGAGCCGCCCTGCAGATGGCCTCTCTGAACCAGCAAGCCATGAACCTGAGCTCACCATGACACGGGCTCCAGCCCTCTGAAGTGCAGATGTGGACGGTAACGGAACAGGAGCTGAAGTGTGACCAAGCTTTGAAAGGATGATGAGCTGTTTGCTCCAAAGCTGAAGCACTGGAAAGGGCTGCAGAATGGAGATTATGGAACGTTTGGTTTTTTTTTTTTACCCCAGTATGCAGAGTCTCGTGCTCTCATTTTACCAGGATCTGTTGCAGTTACTTGGAGCTGTTCTGGTCTGAGTGCGGAAGAATAGCTATGGAATTATATCAATTACAAGCACTTCATTCCACAAAAGGTCATTGGATCAGTTTCAAGAGATGCTGCAATGAGATTGTATCTGTATGGATTGCGAAATAAAAATAAATAGATGAACAAAGCACGAAAGCAAACTAACAAATAAGTAAGAAAACCCATTAATAACTGGAGAACATACAAGAACACACTCCTTGGGTGGGAACTGAACAGGGCCGATGCTGTGAGTCAGTCACATCACCCTCACACACAGGCCCTGACAAATTCAAAGGGTTCTGCCCTTGCTGTTAATGATATCTTAAGTCAGGTGTAGCCTAGTCCAATTACTATCCACTAATCCAACTTTCTATCTGCAGGAAAAGACAAAACAGAAAAGTGTCATGTTGGCTCAGGGGGAAGTGTTAATGTCTGAAAGTTTCTGGGATCTGAGTCTAATTCTAGTCATGGTTCTCTCTGTTCGGAGTTTAAACGTTCTCCTCATGGTCACATGCTTTTGCGATGGGTGCAATTGAAAAATGTGCTGCCTGGCGGAATTCCTGGATCTAAAATCCCTTTAGTGTGTGAGCTTACGTGTGAAATCACCCTGTGATTGGCTGGAATTCTGTCCAGAGTAGAATGCACCTCACATCCAATATGCTTCCAAAAGGTGTCTGCATGACCATGACCTCGAGTGGATAACCAGCTACTGAAAACCCAATAAGAGAGCTAAAGTCTTTAATAAGAGTAGCTAAATTATCATATCGACTGAGATGTGCCCCAGGCTGAACAAACAGCAAATTGTCCTTGGTTACCTTAAGCGAACAACAAAGTCAGCTTGACTTTCCATGTGACTTCAGCTTGACTTTCCATGTGACTTCTCACACATCTTGACTTTGAGGCAGCTTTTCAAAAGCAGCGTTGGGAACCCAGAGTAGCTGGCAGGATTCGAGCTCTGTGTGTCTGAGAGACTGTTTGAAATGGGTAGATCACGCCGAATAAAGCCATGCTTTTGATACTGAGCCAAGTACTGAGTCGTTGGGGTATCACACCCTGCAGATGGTGAATGGTAATATACTATCCAAGTGAATACAGCAGATAATGCAGAGCCAATACGTCCAGCTTCTGGAACACACACGGTGAGTCTACAGTGATTATACAGGGCAACTGGATTAACAGGGAATGTGGTCACAATGTGACAGGTCCATAAATCATCACTACAAACTCTTCTTTTTTGAGAAAATAATATTTGTATCCAATGTATCCTTTTTTAGTGGATTTCATACTATATCAAAATGCTATTCTGTGAGACCTTTGAACAGGATATCTCTAATAGAGGGCTGCCTTTAGAGTGCTTCCAGTGACATCATTTTCATTACAAACAAAAGACAGCACTGGATCTTTAAACAAAATACAATAATGAATCGTTTTAATTTCTCTTAAGAAATGAATTCATTTCATCACACAATGAAGATAGTTTGAATTCTTTTTTATACCAAAAGAAAATGCTTAATTAAAAGAAAAGGGCATTAACATAGACCGAACCAAAATACTATATATTTTCTGCAACCATGTAAGCTATATATACCCAAATACACAACTCATGCCACCAAGTTCCTATAACAGACTGAGGGCTCTGTTTTCCACCTGTGAAAAGAGTAACACAAAGTGGTTTTGCTAGTTTGTACCAGCGCATTGCTCATTTTTATGAGATGATTTTGCGCCCGCATTCCACTACTTGGAGTGTTTTTTCAATGAGGCATAGCCGAGCGCAATGTCATTGTGCTTTTGACCAACAAAAACCACGTGGCGCATTATTAAACGGTATCTAAGCGGCACGTTTTAGAAATATGCAAGTGCACGATGCTCGTTGCGTTTTATTATAGAGTACAGCTGGTTCTTTCACGTACTGTGATCATACTGTTCAATAAAACACAAGTCAGGTGGAACATTACAATGCAGCCCTCAGAAGGTCGCGGAATTCTTTGTGACATGTATGTTGTGTAATATTGCCACGTGTGATGGATGACTGCTGGACATAAATAAGGACACATCAGAGGACTTTAGAAGAACTGGAATCAACTGAACCGCGTGTGCCGATGCCAACAAAGGAGTATATGCTGGCTGCAGTGTGGGTAAGGAGGGATCAGCTGGCATAAGAGCTGAATCGTCTGTAGCCTGGTAAGGAATCTAAATTAGAAAAAGTAGAAAAATAACAGTCCAATTGCCTATTACTTTAACATTTTAAAACACCTTAATAACTGTAGGTTTTGCTTGAACAAAGATTGCACTTTCATTTATATTTTGCGAATTGCACACCAAAATAAAAATAAAAACACACGACATTAATTAAGTGCCCATTCGCAGCCGCTGATCTCGTTCAGCAGCGAGCTTCTGTTTTCTCTATTTTTGACATCATTAAACCGCTTTCGGCGCCGTGCGGATGATCTGGTGCCAGCAAACGAGGACACACTCGCCGCTACCTCATCCCACGCCTGCTTCACCCCAAAAGGCTTTGGTGGAACAGTGCTGCTCTTGTAGATGACCTGGCTCGCCGCGCAAAGCAAGCTACAGTAGATCATGCACCGCTGCCTTTTAAAGGTGAGGTGACGCGCCATTCCAATTGGTTTATTGCTTGTTACGCCCAAAACAAAAATAATTAAGAGAGTTTCGAGCAGAGGTGGAAATTTCAGGTCCAGAAAGTATGAATCCAGACCAGGATTTTGTTTCAACCAACCAGCTGAGTACT
>JAODLC010000015.1:13235057-13249397 GCA_026781145.1 Hippopotamyrus pictus | reverse complement strand
TCCCAGGGCAAATGGAACGCACCAAAACTGCCCGAAATGGGTTGACAGAGACATTTCAGGGATTTTGAGTCATTCTGTGCTACAGATGGGTTAATTGCGTTAACATTTTTTATCAGATTAATCATGATGATGGATTAATCCGCGTTAACCCGTTAATTTTGACAGCTCTAGAGTAAAATAATCAAATGTGACAAAACTCGTAAGTAAAAATAACAAAAAGCAGATTCACAATGAACGCCAGCCATTCAGACAATTCAAGGCTATGTCTTTAACATGTAGTTTAGATGGCCACTATCACGTAAAACAATATATTGGTCAATAAAAAAGCAAACCTGCACTTTTACCTCTATATATTTTAATAACAAAATGCATAAACCGCGACAACAACGACAACAACAACAATAATTAAATGTTGCTTTTAAAGATAAACCTCTTACTTTTCAGTTCTTCTCTATGCTTGACCTTGTCTTTGTTATAACCATTAACCAGTAATAAGAATTAATCAAGTGAATCCCAGTAGCGGGCTAATGATCTTGCCAAGAATGAGACACTCAGAGAAGTCAAGGGCACTGAAGACTGAACCCTGCCCAGTCTCTCTCAGCTGGGTTTATGGTGCTCAACTTGCTTAAATACAGCCAGGTGCATTCTTCCCCACTCAGTGGAATATGAGTTCACAAGGGTGTCTTTGAAGATGGTAATTTTAATTCTAATGCTATAATTAATAACGACAGCTAGCAAAGTGTCGTTAATTAACGGTGACTGTGAAAGAAGAGATCCCTTTAAACTTGGTCCGCTTTAGTCTGTTTCTCATAAAATAATAGAATAGTTCATAAACATTATATTAAAATATATAATATAAATATTATTCTTCATATTTTAGAGTGTAAAGCATAGTTATGATGTTGATATAAATTCGAAGAATACATCAGTTTTAATAGCTGTCAGAAAATAAGCCAAAATGTGTGGATGCCTTTAGTGTACAATGACCTGAGAGAAACAATTATGCTTAAGTGTTTCCTTGGTCATTAAGAAAACTCACTGGAATTCTATGTAGCTATCTAAATCAATATGTGCTGTTATGCGTTTTTGTTATACAATTTCTATTTGAATTACAGTCACGAATAAAACTTTGCTTTGAAATGATGCAGTTAAGTTTGATGATTAATATATAATGAATGTATGTTAAGCAGCAGATGAAATATTCTATTAACCTCATTTCTGTTGAGGTAATGCAAGATTCCTCCAAGAATCTGCAGATATCTATTGTTCAGATTTGATGTATATGACAAATGGATGCTCAGAAGAAAAAGCTGAGTCTTATCTTTTGGCTGCAGAGATAATTATTGATCAAGGAAAGGTAGAAAGATCAAAGGTCTCATTACAGTTTTCCTCTGAGGAGACACAGATAACAAAGCATTTTAGGTAGCTGTTCACTCCAGATACTGAACTTATTCTATAATAAATCTGATATCTAATTGAAGACTATCCATAAAGCTCAGAGCAGCAATCAGTTTAGGAGTAATCAGGATGAGTAATCAGGATGAGTAATCACCTTAGACCTCAACCTTTCTTATTCTGTGAGTAGTGCTATGAAATACCGGATATTCCTGTGTGTTCACATTTTGATTGAAGTTGAAGTGGTATTGTATCTACAGTAAATGATTTGGAACTTGTGGTTGCATCACAAAGAATACTTCCTTATTAGTTTGTTCCAAACTATTGTCAGGCCATTTCAAGATCTCACTTTTATTTAACTTTAATAAATACTGAAATAACATAGCATACAGTAATTTGCAGAGTTAGTTGTACAACATGTTCACAACCTTCACAAGAATGCTGTGTAAATTAAGATGTAAAGAGCAGTATCAGGAATAAGAATCAGCAGATAGAATAAAAGATGAAGTCAGTGGGGATCCCAATGAGACCAGAAAGTATTGCATTGCATCAAGAGTTCCCACATACAGCTGTTTCTCCTCTGATACGCAGTAGCAGTCTTATATTGATCAAGACACAGAATGCCTCAAATTGCTACAGACAGATCTCTGCAGAAAACAACCTGGGCCAATTTTCCTCTCGTGATATGTGCCCAGAAGCTGGTTTTCTCGACATAAAAACAGTGTTATACCTCTCGCTGGATGTAGACAATGTCAAACATAAGTACCAGCTTAACTAGGAATTTTGTGGGGTTTATATCGTGTTCTATAGCATTGTTGCTACTAGCTCACATCCAGTTAATATCCCTCATTCTTCTTCTTCTTGTTACAGTATTATTATTATTAATATTATGCTTCCATCCATTTCCTGTACCCGGCTGTCCTACTCAGGGTTGCGGGGGGTCCAGGGCCTATCCCAGAAGGGAATAACCGAGGATGGGGTACCCACTCATCACAAGACAAACACACCATTCACACCTATGGACAATTTTGGTAACTCCAGTTCACCTTAGTGCGCTTTTGGACTGTGGTGGGGGGAGGGGGTACCAGAGTACCCGAAGGAAACGGGGCCGAAAGTATTGCATTGCATCAAGAGTTCCCACATGCAAACTCCACACACATCCTTCATCATGATCATCATCATCATCATCATCATCATCATATTATTATTATTATTATTATTATCTTCTTTATTGGTGCTAAACAGGAAGCAGAGCATGGTCAGAGGACTGATAGGACTTTCAAATTACTCCATGGCCCTAGCCAATAGCCTACTGACTGCTCAAGCACAATACAGTGACTGAATTATAACATTGCATTTCATTGTGGTTGGGGCACTTAAGGTCTTTAAACTCTATACCATAAATTTGTAAAAATGCTTATGAAATAATATAAGTATAAGCCATATAATGTAAGTGATATATATCGCTTATAGTTATACTGTAAGGTTTACACTTTGTGTGCAAAAATCAAACAGCATCACATCCATTTAATGTGTCCTCTTGCAGAGTCATTAGTAAGCGACTAAGGCTAAAATAGTTTGAAAATAACCTTGTATTTTATTTTTTGTGTTATCTAAATAATAATAATAATTTAATTATTAAATATCTGGATCACAGTATTTCACAATTATTCTTTCAAAGAAGATCTGATTAAATATGCGAAATCATGCTTTTTTTGTACCAATGCAAAGTTAGGAAAAATACAGTGTCCACTGATTATTTTCTGTTTCTCCAACATATAAAATGGAGGTCACACATATTCAAAATCCATTGTCAGCTTTCAGTATGGGCAAGAACTCTTTGAAGACAGCATACAAAAGGTTCTTATGCTCTACAGGTCAGGAATTGGTTTAAAAAAATGTAAAATGCATCTTTGACAAATCTCGGTCAATCACTAGAAGATTCCTGGAACAGTAACCTCTCTGGCAGGCTGAAGCCACAACTTAATCTTCGTTCTACATGAACTGCAATAGATGGTTTGAAAAACACAAAGTCAAAGGACAAAAAGTGGACAAAGTTTCCAAGAGTTTTAAATCAGCTACATTAATGCTACCTTGACGAATTGGAAATAGCAATTCAAATTTACAAAGTATCCTTGGGTACAGCCAGAAATTCACTTTTTTATTCCTTCTGACCAGCTGTTTTGTAAAGATGAAGCTTTTGTTGCATATAAACTCATACCCACTGTGCTATTTCTAGGTTAACTTTCAGAAGTCCTTGGCCTTGTTAAGAGAGATGGAATCACAACACAATATAGCCTGTACCCATCACCCTGCCAACAAACCTGCCAGCCAGATAATGATTCCAAAAAATCAAAATCAGCCATGAAATAGTTAAACAAGGTTAACGAGCCAGTGAATCTACTGGAAAATTGTCAGGATCAGTCTTGGCCTCGTCTGTTGTTTCCCTGTTAGGCCAGCTGGTGTCGCTGGTCATCCCGTTCTGTGTTCCCTAGCCTTCTGCACTTCACAGGTCCCAAAGTGTCCCCCTGCCCCCAGGCCACCGCGAGGGTGAATGGTCTGACGGTGTGGTTCTCCCCCTTGTTACTTATCTAGTGTTTTATGTATTTCAGCACTGGTCCTTGTTTAGTGTTTCTGTTCTTTGTTATACCAGCTTGTGTTTGGTAATTATCCTCACCTGTTCCTGCTCTTGCACTGTTCCACGGTCATTCATTGCGTTTGCTCCTGTACGTATGACCTGCCAGTGTTTTCAGGTGTTTCTTGGTTGTAGTCCCTGTGTTTTTCCTTGTGTTTGTTTTCCCAGCCCTGTTTTCCGTCTCTTGTTTTGTTTAGTCTATTGTCAATAAAATTCCCTTTTTGTTATTAATCTGTATTGTGTATCCTCCTGCCATTATGCTGTGCCATAATAAAAATGATCCAAAGTGAAAAGTCCACCATTAGAAACCAAAAAAGTATATGGCAAACTGTCATGTGAAGGAATTCCGCAGATTGCAAGGACCTGTACCCTAACCCTAACCCTGCAGAACATCAATTACTGATGTTGTCCTTATGAAAGACAAAATAAATACTACAAAAATACAGAAGTGCAAGGATAAGAATATGTGAGATAAATAAGGAATGTGCATAGTACCAGTATTGCATAGTGATATTACAGATTATTATTTTTCAAATCGGTTTCTTGAGTATACTGCATGTTGAGTATACTGCAAGCTATAGAAAATGAACATATATGTATATTGATCTTGGAAGGTATAAATGAAGTAAAAAGGGTAAGTAATCTTCAGACAGCGATTCCATGAATCACTTTCAATCCCAAAGTGACAGAAACCTTTATCTCTGACCCAACTGTCAGTTCACATTTACTGACCTAAAGGAGTTTCCTTCATGCTTTTATAAAAGCCTTTATAGATACTGACACATTCTCTACTGACTGCTGCCTGCATGCCAATGCATTCATGGCAAAAGAAAGCACGTTACTACGAGTACTATGTCAGCTGTACATTAGATTAGATGTCTAATCATCTCTAATCAGTATTTAATTACAGATCATACCATTTTCACATTATTTTGCCTTAATCTGTACTCCCTTAGTGCACGTTCTAACTTAATATTATATACATTGTTGTACTTTTACTTCACCCTATGATGCATTCAGTCTAATAGAACAATGGAAGCTGCCTGATTTTGCTGCTTTGATATCCGTGTCGTCATGGATGAGGTGTTCAGCTAACCCTCCGAAAAAAAGACACTGCACTGAGCACTAAACAAAATGCATAGAGTTCATGATTTGCTAGCCCTAGCTTTTGTTATATATAAGAAAATAATATCAGACAAAAGGGAAACGATAGATGTCATACAAATTAACCTACAATAATGCAAGAAACACCAAGAAAGTCACACAACCAGACAATGCATTAATTCGTCTTTGACTATTGCTTTTGTTTGTTTTTTTGTTTAAAGCAGAAACATTATTTGCTGCTATTAGCAAGCAAAAGAAAGCGAGCTATAGAGCAGCAGCCTCCCCAGGTCTCACACCTCCATCCCTTTGTGTGGAAAGAGCGTCCTGGCAGGGACTGGAAGCATGTGTAGGAGAGTGTGAGAGTGTGAAAATCTATATTTAACTCTCAGACACACTCAGTTATTAAAACTCCATGATAAAGTGCAATGCAGTTTCATCACAGCCTGACAATTATTAGTCTGTCCTGAGAAGATAATCTGTTTGACATATAATATTGTTCAGATTACCCTGAAACTCTTAAAGCATAATTATTTTGTCATATTACTTCTTAAACTTTAGTATCACCACATGCAGGTTATCATATACTTTCGGCTTTAACACTTCCCAAACAGTGGAAAAACAGGAACGGTAATTAGAAACAACCACTAGAGGAAGACTTGACGTTGTAATGGACACCATTAATCAAGACAATGGGGCTCAAGTACAAAGGTCTACTCTAGAGTGGCTTTTGGAGGGAAAAGGACCAATGACAAGCCTGAATAAGCAGTGAGGGTGTCTTTTCCCAGTCTTGCTATTCCCGGATTTGGCTTTGTGATGCATAGCAGAAAATTAAACAATTAAGTCATTTTCTGGGACAGCACAATTACAGTCAGATTTATTTCACTCAAAGACTTACTAAGACTCTCTTAGCCGTTTCATGCGACAGTGAATAGAGAGAAGAAGACACTCAATTCCCAACATTCACCCATTGCTGCTGACACACAAGAAGGGCTCTAGTAATGAGAAACAGCTACTGTGGGGATGCAGGGAATCACAGTGTCAAACTACTGATAATGTTACAGTATAAGACAAAAACCACAAACAAGTCTCAGATAGCCAAAGATCATCAATGTCCTTCCCGAATCACAGAGACTGACCAGCTTTAGCTGTCGAAACTCAAAACATGTCAGGTTCATGATGAGAATTCATCTAACAGTTCAAGTTGTCCTGGCAACCTTTGCTGCATTTCTACCTTACTGATAGAGAAGTCCTTAACCACTGGCATCCTGCCATGATAGCAGGGTGTAGCAAATCAATAGGTTAACATCTCCTTCAATAAAGCACACACCATTATGACGAATTAATAATTCTTGGTATTGACCTCTGCTACCTAGTAAAACAGCAAATCTCTCGTTTAACAGATGCCAGTTTAGGTAAAATGCATTTCTGCCAAAACACCCCCTATCCCCTCATTTAGATGCACTCTTTCTCCATGATTAATTTTAAGACAGCACAAACTTTTCTGAGTTTTACCTAACCTTGCTGTTTACGTTTTCATCACTGTCATTGACTTCAAATTTGTTTGAAACACATCGTTGTTCATAAGCTAGAGTGAATAGCCAAATACTGCATGAATAACAGGCAGATGTCAACTAGAATTTGGTGATCAGTGTTGACACACCACAGCACACAACAACAAAATGTGTCCTCTGCATTTAACCCATACGTGACATCATGACATAGCAGGGGACAGCTAATTCAGCACCCAGGGAGCGGTACCTTGCTCAGGGTACCTCGTCGGGGATTTTGAACCAGCAATCTTTCAATTACAAGTGTGCTTCCTTAACCATTAAGACACCACTGCCTATACTAAAATGTAAAACATTTGCATGCAGAGATCTATATAGTTTCTGCCTTTCCCTGGTAGGATATCTGACATTGATTTACCAATGTATTTTTCCTGTCTTCCAGCTTCATGTGATTAGTAATCACTTTCACAAAAATCACCAATCTGCCAAAACTGGTAACTGTGTACACAAGACACTCAGTAACTGCCTGATTACTGTCCGTCCAAAGCACCACAGCAGTGGTGCTTTCAAGTTATTCAAGTTATTTTCAAAATAAAATAATCGTTACATTTCCAGTGCATTTCTCAAAATGCTGAATATACATCATCAAATGCCAAAATGAAGGATGAAAATTTAAACTTTAAAGTCACATAAGTTGACAATAAACAGAGGATGATTAATAAAATGTACGTCTCACATGATGATTTTGCATACATCATTTTCAGCATCTGTTATTAATAGTCAGAGTTATACATAACTACATTGGATTCTCCCAAAAGGAAATTTCTAAAGAAACAACTCTTCACTGTGTGCACATTGTAATATCAGGATCAGATCAGTTTAATTGGATTTCTGATCAGAAGGCATAATTCATTCTCTTTAATAAAGAATGTCCTTGAGGCAAATTTAGTAAGGGCACCGGTCCACTCTCTAGATCCTTGGGGGCCGAACCCAATTAGAAAATGTGAGACTCGCTCACACGTCTCCAGTCGAGGGGATCCTGAGCTTAAATCCCCCCTCGCAGGAAATCAATGATATCAGAGCTCAACACGAAGCTATCAGGCAGGTGAAAGGCCTGTCAGCTCGGCACAAGATTACAGCAACAGAGAGCACCAGTATTACTGCACTGCAAGACAGAATCAGGAGAGTTCTGTCGTGTCAGTGAAAACCGTGTGTTCCACAGCATTCTGTAAATATACCATGTACTGTAGCATAATAAGGGCCTTCATTCTCACCCATGCAAAACATTAAATTGCTACCATTGGGCAATTTAAGCAAAAAATATTGCTACCATTGGTATGTGTTCATTTATTTGTATATGTCCTGGCATTTTCTTATACCTGTGCAAATACAAGTCCTCTCACATGTCCAGATGTCAGTATTTAAAGAGCTTAGAAACCTTTTTTTCCGCTTTACGCCTGCAATATCAAAGAAACAACAAAAATACAATTCTGACTGATCACATGAAGCAGAAAAATTATCAAACAGAATATTCTTCATTCGTCGTTAAACTTCTACGAAAATATATGAAAATACAAAATAAATGTAAGCATATTGTTTGTACAAATACAATGAGATTGAATAACAGCGTTATATAATGCAAGGTTGTTTCTGGGATGACTCTAGGGCCTTAAAGAGGGGCCATATTTCATGTAGAGGGGCCAATATTATCATTTGCCAATGATATAGTTTGAATCGAAGAGTGACAGGGGAGGAGAGAATCTTGGGGCCAATAGGCTTTCAGCTTGGGTCAGTGCTCTTGTGGCTGTTTTGACCTAACCCTAACCCTAACCCTAACCCCTGTTTTGAGGCCTGGATTGACTCACATTTATTTAATATTCAAGAAACCAAAAATAATGCAATGATTTTGCATGCAATTTCGTATTTTCCAATGCTGCTTAATTATATGTCTAATAGAGAATATTAAATATGAAATTCTGGGAAGGACTCTGAATTCTGAATCTGAAAAATTGAATAATGAATACCAACTACCATGGGAATCTCTGTACACTCACTGGCCACTTTATTAGGTACAAGTAATTGTACTGGGTAGGACCCAGTTTTGCCTCCAGACCTGCTTAAAGGGTAGACGAGTGCATTTATAGAAGCCTTTCTGCTCACTGCTGTTGTATTGAGCTTTTAATTTTGCACCTGTGGCCTTCCTGTTAGTTTTAATGAGGCTGACCATTCCCCTCTGACCTCTCTCATTAACATGGAGTTTTCAGCTACTGAAATGGCATTGACTGGATTTTTTGTTCATGGTGCAATTATATGTAAATCCTAGACACATTAATAATCATCAAGATGTTCCGTGGACTGAATCTTACTATTCAGGCATCTTAACCATGCTAATACTTAGCTGAACAGTAAATGAACCTCTACATGTCTCTACATGCTACATCCATATATTCAGCTGCAACCACAATTCACCGTGTGTAGGAGCTGGTTGTATAGCACACCAGCATACATAATAAACTGCTCTGTTAGTCAATATGCACAATGTTTCCCAGAATTTTGTTTTTCCATATCAAGCTTATCTCACAAAAATGCTACTTAAGCATTTATTGTTAAGTCAAGTAAATCCTATTTTTTCACTATTTAATTTTAATCTTTTGGTAACACTTAAAGGAGTCATCATAATCCATTATAGATACCTTAATTATACATTATAATCCATTCATAAAGTATTATAAACACGGCTATAACTATTTATGAAAAGGATATAGCCATGCTTATGCACTAAGAATGCTCTATGAAGCTCTCACCTATAATACACTATAGAAACCTTCATAATGAATTATAATAGTCAGTATAATCAGACCTGACCTGATTTCAATATAAAATATGAGTGTGTACCTTACAGTTCACAAAGTAAAGGAGCAAATCCTCTTAAATTACCTGGTGAAATGTGACATAATAATAATAATAATAATAATAATAATAATAATAATAATAATAATAATAATAATAATAATGTTACATCACCCCAGGTATTTTAAGAGAATTTGCCCCTTTACTTTGTGAACTCTAAGGTACACACTCATATTTTATATTGAATTCAGGTCAGGTCAGGTCAGGTTGGGGAGTATGAACTGGTACAGCATGTTGCTGCACCCACCACATGACAAACACCTTGGGATCTCGGGTGGCGACCCCCAGGCGGACACGTGGTCCAGTCCCACCCTCCGGAAATGGCGCAGACAGGTGTTACGTGGGCGTCCCATTGGCCTGGTCCAGCCGCTTGGGTCCTCAGCAATGAGGATCCTGTGAGCCGGATCACCCTCAGGGAAACGCGGCACATGGCCGCAGTGCCGTAGCTGACGCTCCCTCACGGTGCAGGTAATGTGCCTCATTCGGGACTCCTCTAGCAACCGCTCATTCGACACAAAGTCAAACCAGCGGTACCTAAGGATTCGTCACAGTATCGAAGGAGTCCGGTCTTCATCTCAGCTCACAGTAGCGTCCATGTCTCACAGTCATACAGCAAGACAGGGAGCAGCAGGACTCTAAAGACTTGGATCTCACAATTTTGAAAGAAATCCTAGGAATTTACAAATGTCATTGTTTATTTGCAGTCTAATCATGAAGTGATATGGAGAATCTCATTAAATTAAGGTTTAAAGAGTATCACATATGGCACAGAGCTTCACTGTCTGCGGAGCCCCGACAGGGGCTTCCTGCAGACTATATATTATTTATATCCCTCCATACCTCAAACTCAGCCCAGCCAAGCCTCACTGAAGCGAACAGATGTTCCATGTACTATATCTCACTACCCTGATGACAATTTCACTCACATCTGAAGGCAAGCATTCCCAAAAAATAAACAACTGACACACATTCATTAATTACACATTAATCAAACTAACTCTATAACACATTTAGCTGTTCTTCATTTGATTAGTGAAATAGATTGAAGCTCCAAATACTTTGTTAGGTTTCTGAAATGGAGACAGCAGATGTCTATGTGGCAGTATGTTTTATCCCGTGTTTGAGGAAATATATGTTTATTATCTCAGTGAAATAAAAACTGTGTTTAAATATCTAAGAAATGCTCTATTAATTTAACAAAAATAGGCCATGTTTTAAGAAACATTTATTTGCTAGGCATTACTAATAGAAAAACTTTGGGATTAGGTCCATGCAAAACATACCGTCCTTGGGGGACAATGAGAAGTTTGACTGTTTCATGGCACTATATCAACTGACTTCAATAAATAAACCAGATCATTAAAGTAAAGCACATGTGAACAGCCTCTCATCTTATGAGACTGCAGATCTATGCATGTAACCCTGAAAAACTGTGCCTACAAATGGTTTTGTCTAATAAAACCATAAGTGGCATCTACATGTATATACTAATTACACACTCCAGTGACTTTCTGATTGATGTTTTGTTTTCTGGTCTATATATGCTAAATGTTTGA
Organism: Hippopotamyrus pictus; assembly: GCA_026781145.1. Taxonomy (NCBI): domain Eukaryota; kingdom Metazoa; phylum Chordata; class Actinopteri; order Osteoglossiformes; family Mormyridae; genus Hippopotamyrus; species Hippopotamyrus pictus. Next base: position 13,238,289 of record JAODLC010000015.1, on the reverse strand, counting down.
AAATCTAACAGCAGTAGCTAAATTAGTCCCACAAATATGGATCACATTACTTCAGTTACTCATCATTATTCTGATTTTTAAAATGATGCTGTTTTCGATTGAGAAATAAATAAATAAATAGATTGGCTAAATGAATGCACGAATGAGTAAGCAAATGAATGAATGAATGACTAAATAAACAAACAAACAAATAAACAGTGACACATACCATAATAAATGTGTGGTGAAACACATTTCTACTGAAATGTACAAAAGAGTTTATTCTACGTGAGGTCAGACTCACCTGCACCAAAGGTATTTCTATTTACTCACAACAGAAACACAAATACCACTAAAATAAGTGAATCGAAATAATAATTATGGACAAAAAATAAAAATAATGCCAGTGGACTTCATGACTAATGGTAATAATAAATTTTAAAAGAATATGAACAATACCCAATGCATTGATTACAGTATTATTTACTTAAAATTGCAGGATGAGTACACCCTGGGTGGCACTGCAGCCACTATACAAACTCCCGGAGATGGAATGAAACTGACCATCCGGTAGGCATGAGGCAAAATAAGGCTGTCCCAAAAGGTTGCGGTTCCATGATAAAAAGGGACTATAGAAATAAGCAAGAATCAAAGGGTCTCAGTATCAAACCAGACAAAAGAAACAATTACCTACACAAACCTTGCAGATCTCAGTTGCTATACAACTTTGTCCCTCATTCCTGCCATTTTTGTAATACCTGCCCCGAAATTAATTCCCACGTCACTTTATCATGTCATTTAACACCTTACATTAATGTAATATTTGTAATTAACAAATATTTAGTATTTATAAATGTAGTATCTAAACCAGGCTGATCAAACAAAATGTGATGTCTTAAAGGAAAGAAAAGAAAATAAACATATGAGTTTATATTTCAAATAAACTAGCTGAAATGGCTTTTAAACCAATGCATTGTAAGGCAGCAAGCTATAACCAGACGCCTGCATGCTTTCTCATACAACTGTAAGCTGCAAAAGAGTTCACTGTTGCAAGGTTAGCTTGACATAAATATTGAATAACTTTGCTAAAGATAAGGATGCCCAATGTGTACTGGGACCCACATTCTAATTACAGTGTGTAAGCCTTACAAATTTTAAATAGCAAAGCAACTTGACAAATTGAATACATACAATTGATCTCCCAAATCTGGGTTTCTGTCTGGCTTCAGCAAATGCCCTTAATCTTGTCGACTGATGCCACCATTGTTTGTGAAAAAGGATATCAGTTTTGGATAGCCATGTTTTTGCCTTTTCAGCCATTAAAAACAATTTTAAAAGAATCTATCAAGGCCTCACATTGGCCACAGGTTTGACTAACGCAAAGGAGAATCGTGAAACTCGGCCTCTATTTTCACCTAACCTACCAAAAGGTTTATGTAACCTGCTTTCTTAACATATTACTTTCCCACCAGAAAATAGCATTTTTAACCTGCGTCATCATTTCTCTGGAGACCTGAACTTTGAAAAAAATAGCAAGTAGCACAGCCTTAAATCTTTCAAAAGAATTATTCCCATCTTTTTTTTAATTGGCCTTTGTAATGTATATCTTATTCAGTAATGAGTAATAATTTTAATGCCACAGAAGTGTTTTATAGTCAAAGTTTAATCCTTTGAAGCAGAACTGAATATAGAAAAGGACACAGGCACAGCCCAGCACGACTCAAAACTCATACATTTCTAGCAGTTTAGTTTCAGTTTCTTTCTAGCTGTATGTAAAGATGCCCTCTCAGAAAGTGACATTAGCTGTAGTGCTGAATGGAATGTGTCCTTTTAGTTTTAGAAAAACTGGGTAACACTTTCATTGTGGGGACACACATATTGCAGTAGTACAGTCTTACTTAATGTATTAATTACCCAGAAACTAAGTGTTAGGTACTTACTGATCATATGTTCGTTCACCAGTAACCAATCGTGACGCTTCATGTATTTCATGCAGGGAATATATTTGTTCATGATTTGTACTTCAGTAGAAATTGAGTTACTAAGTTACTCAAGTAAAGTGTTACTGAAATTGAAAACCACTTTTTAAAGCAGTGATTATAAACCACTTTTTAAAGCAGTGATTATAAACCACTTCTTAAAACAGTGATTATAAACCACTTTTTAAAACAGTGATTATAAACTACTTTTTAAAACAGTGATTGCTGTGGATAAAAATAGCCATAAACTCAAATAAGTTAATTGTGCTACTTGGTACGCAAATGTTGATATTCATTAGTATATAAACTAAAAGTGGGCATATAGGTATGTAGACTTTTAATATTGGGTTACATACAAATAAATATACATGTTTTAAATACCCCAAAATATAAAAATTACATTCATAGCACAAGAGTAACATTACAAGATTACAGAGAAATTTTTACATTGTGTGCTATGTGCTTTGGAGACTGAAGGAACCTTGGACAATTCTGTGTTTTTACATACAGTAGATCTTGTGATTCCACAGTAGATGATTTATTTGACAAATATGCAGAACATACACATATTTCCAGGTATGAATTTATCACAGAGCTCAGAAACGAGGCAAACAGAAAGATGCAAACTCAGGAAAAGCAGAAGCTGAAAGCAGGTGCTCTCAATCATATGACTTGTTTCTACATTTTGATTTACACATCTTTTCAATGGGATTTCCTGTAACCTATTTCATAACATAGATAGAAAGTGTTTTATTTGTCAAGCGCTTTAGTGTTGGACAGTCAGATACAGTTAAGTTAGCTAATGTGCTGGGTGTCCATTGTTGAATACGGCTGAGTGGACACTCTCCAGAATAATTCCAGAATAATAGAGGCTAAGGGGTGAAGAACTGTGACAGGGTTCTACCAGGGATATTGTATAAGGGGGGGGGGGAGTAGGGTGATTCTTGGACTGGGTTGGGGGACCAATATGATATGCTTTCATGGGGTACAACAGGTAAAATAGAGGTACAGTGTGTCTGAGTGAAAATGCTTTATCAAGCAAAAACACAACACAACAGAATAGCCACCACCAAGTACCTATGTCCCCCTAAAAGTAAAAAATCAGTATAACCTTCAGCCCATTGTAAAGCTACAGTATAGATCAGGGGTCTCCAACTCCAGTCCTGGAGAGCTACCGTCCAGTAGGTTTTCTATCCAACCTGGTTTCTGATGAGCCACACCTGTTCTCAGGTAAATACCAGGAACAGGTGTGGCTCATCAGAAGCCAAGTGGGA
>JAODLC010000015.1:13219175-13234957 GCA_026781145.1 Hippopotamyrus pictus | reverse complement strand
TGGCTCATCAGAAGCCAAGTGGGACAGAAAACCTACTGGATAGTAGCTCTCCAGGACCGGAGTTGGAGACTCCTGGTATAGATCAATCAAATAATCCAGCATCCAGATTTATAAATTGCAGAATGAATGACAAATTGGGCAATCAAACTATTTTTTTACAGCATTTTCGAAGCTGAAGCACTACTTTGAATTACTCTCTTTAAAACCAACAACTGTTCAGGAGGGAGAAAAAGTACTGGCACAGTGATGTGCCATAGATGCATGACTGTTATTTTTAATGACTAACCCAAGAGAGACGAAAATGAATGTAAAACGAAGCCTGGGTTTGTATTCCTCAAATGGCAAGTCATTTGACTCAATAGATTAATACATCTGAACATGTCTGTAGTTTGATCTTGCCAGTCCGGATAAAGAGTCCTTCCCCTCCAACTTCCACTCCCCGATGCCTTGACTTTCAAATGCTGCTGATGCTCCAGTTCACATCAATTTGGGATCTATTAGTATTAAGCATGTCGGCAAACCTTCCGCAGTATTAAACAACGTGAGGACAGGAATCAAACCCCATTTCTCAGAGGCAGTAGGCAGCTGACACGAATGAAGGCAATCGGTCGAAGAATAAATATTCACACATAAGAAAAGATCCACTTATTTATGCATGCAAGACTTATTTTAGATGGGGTTTAGGCACACCTCAGATAATTCCTCAGATGGACTCATTTTTATGACATTAGATAAACCTAATGGTGAAAAACATTCTCACACAATGTCTAAAAAAATCATTTTTTAAGAAGAAGCAAATGCTTGACAATACATCATGACAGTATGAGAACCAAGCGACCACTTGTTTCTAAAAACAAACTGCATATCTTGATTTAGCCTTACAAAGTTAGTGGATATTTCAAGCCAAGGTATTCAAATGGTGCTGGATCCCTATTGATTTTTATATATTTTTTTCTCTGCAAGACAGACTCTCCTTTTAAATAAAAATCAAAAACCATACATAATCCAGTGTTAAAGTGAAGAGATCTTTTTGCGCCCCCCCCCCCCAAAAAAAAAAAACTTGAATACAGTCAAGCTGATTCTGAGATGTTTCTTAAAGTTGTGTATAAAAAGAAAAACTTCGCTGTTAAGATATCGACAAAGCGATCCTTAAATGATGTCCTAAGAGACGTTTATGGCACAGTTAGAAATGGCAAAGGTTAGCTTGTTACCCTAGTTCTGTCAGCTAGCTCAGTTAAAAGTTTGTGTTGCTGAGCAACAGTGATGTCCCTGGTGGTGGCGTGAATTGCAATTCATCTTCTTACCGAAAAGCATATCTAATGAAAAGAATAGTCATTTTGTTTTCTTGATCGTGATAGATAACCATATCATAAACGCATTACGACACACAAATCTGTGCTCTATTGCGAGTATTGTTTGAGTTGACCTGTTTTGTTATGCCTGACACAGAGACAAAAGTTGCTTCTACCTGATGCATATGTGCACTTTTATAACAAGTATACATATATTATTCACCATAGGTCAAGATACTGCAGGAAACTGGAAAAACCAGTCATCCTGCTTCAACGCTTCAAGCATTTGAATAGAGATCTAAGTTGTATAAAACAGGACTATCCCCTTAAGACTCAAAATTGGGCCAATAAATCTGACAACAATGAAAATATAAGGGGTATAAGATATATAATACATTCTCTCCAGAAGACAAGCCTAAAAAAATTGTTTATTCAAGCAAAAACCAGGCCATTTGCCGGAGAACTGAAACGGTGCCATCAGTACTGGGACCCAAGTTAAAAAGTGACTGACTAAGGTTTATGAATCTTCACAGCACTATGGGACTATAGGGTTTTCAGTGAATGAGAATTCTAATTACCACCAGCAAAATCATGTACCATGTTCTTTTGTATCAAGAGACATCCCACTGGGTCTGTGTTTTGCATTTCTACTGTTCTTTACTGTCAATTTCCTCTTCTGCGTTCCAATTCCTCGTCTTTTGTCGTGTACGCTGTTAAGCTGTACATGCTGAGAACATCCTCGGCGGATTAAACAACAGAGTGAGGACAACGATGACTCCTCAAGAAGCTAAGGAAGCTGACTGCGAATGGCTGGTAATTTCGAATATTGTCCTTATGCTAATTTACAGGGATTATTCCTGCAGTCTTCTTTTATTTCTTTATGTTGTTTGCCTAATTTTCACCTAATATATTATGCTGGCAACATTTCATGTAAAATGTATCCCATATTAATGTGGCAAGAAAAAAAAAGAATAAATATTTACACACAAACTAAATCCCCGGCGATGACCTGTGTACTCATCTTAAATTTAAAGACGTGCGGTTCTCTGTCTAAAAGGTTCTTGAAAGGGATTGATTAATCAATAACCATTTGCTATTCTAAACTGCTAAGGAGGTCATTCTGAAAAACACATTCTTAAAAGTGATAACGTAGAATAAACTTGTTACGCGTCCTGTTACGGCGTCGGACTCCTTGACATAACATCTGATGGGCATATATGCAAAACTTAACACCAAAAATGTGAGGAGGCACCTAAGAGCTTGATGGCCCATTAATTTAAAGAAAATAATATTCATTAGGCTTTATCAGGTTGTGTGGTGGCTCAGAGGACGGCACTGTGACCTCACAGCTTCATGATTGTGAGTTTAACTCTGACCAAAGCCCTGTGTGTGTGAAATGTCTTTCTTCCTGTGTGGGTTTTTCCCCCCCTTCCAGTTTTGTCCTACTGTCCAAAAAAACATGCAGTTTAGGTGAATTGGTTTCTCTAAATTGCCCATATTGTGTACCATGTGATAGACCTGCATCCCATTTCCCCTATGATTAGGATTTTCCCCATTCCTCCTGGGACAGGCTCCAGACATGACCCTGCATTGGATAAGCATTTGAGGAAAACAGATGGATGGATATTCAATTGTAGTTTGTAGTAATATGTTTTTTTCATAATATCAGATAAAATTGGTTAGTAAATTAGACCCATATATCATGGGCAGTGCTGGGAAATGTCTCTAAATATTTAGGCACCAAAAATCAATATAACAGGAACCAAAAAAAAAAGACCTGAAAACAAAACATCAGTTATAAAGTCACTGGAGTGTGTAATTAGTATATACATGTAGATGCCACTTATGGTTTTATTTATTAATTTTGCAAGGTTATTGACAAAACAAAGCCATTAGTAGGCACAGTTTTTCAGGGTTACTTCCATATTCAACTTTTTGGAAAAAAAAGACAAGCTATTAGTGTCCAAATAAGATAATGCAATCCTTGTATCTTCATTGTTTCTGGTACAGGGAATTTTGCACTCATTCTTTTCTTGAAGAGATTAATAAATTCCGCAAACAGAAATGGCCAGTTTAGACAGAAAAGACCATAATGATTTAAGACAGGGTATAGTCAGATGTTCTCCTGCAAGAGTAAGGCTTCTGGATTGTTACCAAAATATTCATAAATAATTCATGATACGAGATAAATGTAATATTAACCCTGTCATGGATAGTTTTTACACTCATGCCCAGTTGTATACGATGTAAGAAACACTGGCCAAGAAGGGTTGTTTTGAAGAATGGTTTCAGATGGTGCAATGGATTGTGCCACAAGACAATGTTAATGAATTAATTTAAAATGCTTAGAAACACTTCATAAATCTTTTTCGTCAGTTTTCACCTCCCTTTTTATGTCTGATGGATTGTATCCAAATACATGGATGTTTCCATGAATTTTTCATAAATCTGATTCTTACAGAATAATGTGAGCGCCCAAGTGCAGAAGCAACAGGTTTATTCTACCAATCACAACCACAGTTCAGAAATAGGCAAGTCGAAGGGCAGGCCAAACTGAGGCTGAAACACTGGAAGCCGATTTGTTAAAATTGGATTTTGAAGCACAGAGCAAAGTCTCCAGTCCAGCCATTTGTGAGCGACGACAGAAATGCACTACCGACTATTACAGAACGCAAGCCAGCATCAGGACAGATGTTCGTCCAAGATATGTCTAATTAACAGGCCATTGCAGGTAGGCAGCTACAAAATATCCATCCTGGAGAATGGGCATGCAATCTATTTCCAGCTGTGCGGTATTCAAAATGAAAGAGAGGTTCGGTCATGAACTTAAGCATCAAAATCATCCAGTGTTTGCCACCACACTATAATGGCTGACAGAGAGAATTCCTGAATTCCATCAAAACAGCTCCAGCAGTTTGGTCAACCTGTATCTATATAGGTTCCGAAACAATGCCTACAACTGCCTCACCCCATTCTGATGCTGCTGTCACGCCCTGCATCCCTTCTCTCTCCGTTGTGTAGCTGTAATCTGTTGCTTGTCTAATCTTACCTCTCGTTACAGCCCTCATATGGATCACCCCAGCTGCCTCTCATCTGCTCCCTCGTCAGTGATGTATATAGTGCCTCCCTGTCTTGAGCTCCCCAGTCCAGTCACTGATGTTGCTGCCTGCTTGTGCTCCCCAGTTTGCCCTGTTTCCTGTGCTCTCGCCTGATCCTCTCTACCCTGTTTTGATCCCTCGTGGTCCATTTCCTTTTGCCCTGTCTGTAGTTTCCTTTAATAAAGCCCCTTTTGGTTTTACCCATGCCTGCCTTTGCCTCCATCCTTGCCCGTGACGTGACAACTGCCTTGCTAAGCAACTAAAGATGAAGGCTTCACGGGAACCATGCATTCTGTAGTGCCTAACTCAACCACTACTCCGAGAAAACCAATGCAGGTATTCCATATAAATGGGTGTCTGTGAATGATTTGCGGCTCATAGGTCCTGACACCAACAAAAGTCTCATAGAGGTGCTCCTGGGGGTCAAGAAATTAAGCATTCGGCATATGTTTCACTGCATTCTGGTGAAAGATTTTCACTGGTTCCTGTATTATCAAAATAATGATCTTATCTGGGGCATGTTCATGTTCTGGAAAGATAATCCCTCTTCTGCTACTACTGTTTACAGCTTGCAAAGAGTAGCTATAGAAAGAGAGGCGGACTTTGGCAGCGATGCCAGAAGGTTCTTTGACTGTGAGTTTAACGTTGATGATGCGCTAACGCTTTCCAGAACTGCAGCAGTAGGGATCAGCATTCTTAGGACAGCTTAGAAACTCATTGTAGCTACTATCCCCAGGCTGCATAAAATCAACCTCAGATCAACCTGTAGTCATAAAAGCGTTGTTCTGGGACACAGGAATGGACACTTTCATGTACCAGGTAATGGGCGACGGGAAGTACTTTGCTCGCTAAGGGGTTTTCACAACTGTGAATGGTCTTAATGACCCTGAGGGATTCCTTGGCCCAGTCACCATCCAAGGCAGCGCACTAATCAGACAGCTCTCCATGCAGGCAGATGATTGGCACTCATTGCTCCCAGATGCCATGGAGGCTGAGTAGATTAGATAGAGAGGTTAGCTCTGAAGCTTACAGGAGCTCCAAATGCAACATAGCCTACTGAAATATCCTTCTTGCCAAGAAGGTAACTATACGTCATTGGCATATCTGAGACGGAACACCAAGTATTCTGATTACCAGCTTCCTGTTAACAGGAAAAAGGGAACCTGTACCTAAAGTAATTCTGCCATTGTGGTGTCAAAGATACCTCGAAACCAATAGTCATCCATATTTAAGAGCCAGAACAATAATGAAATTTTAAAACACAAACATTATGTGTAGGTTTTGCGACATACGGTAAAAATCATTTTGACTCCGAAATGAGTGAACGTTCCAGAGTAAGTCTCTTTCATCACAACAGACCCCAGTGAGGCCTAGCAGAAGCAGAAGCAGAAGCAAGTAAAACACTTTGGCATCTGAGCTCCATCATACACAAACCAGGACCAAAATTATGGGGCCCTTTGGCATAATGCCACCTTGGATTTCCCTCGGTTGATTGTACCCACCAGGCCTGGAAGCCTATATTTTGTGGCCCCTATAAAGTGCTTGGCCCCCTGAATCTGTCAGGGTGTCCGTGCCCCTCTGCCGTCCCTGACCAGGATTACAAGAGGAGTTAAATCAAAGTCAAAATGAATAACTGGCTGATTGACATTCACAATGGACCCGTAGTAATAAAGAGATTCGCAAGCCACGCAACAACGGAAAATGTGGGAAAAAACTCTCCTCCAAACTTGTGAAATATTAATTTTTTGTAACTGGTTATGCACCTTTGTTACTGGAATAATACCTGAGCAATTTTTGTTAGAATACAAATCTTTGTTTGTAATGCAATTACTTTAAAAATCTCAGAAAAAAATACATGCAGGTAAAGTATATTTAGTTGCTAAATAATAATAGCAATATAATTGGCCTGAAAATTGCAAGGAACTAAATTAAACAGAAACTGCAATAATGTTCTGATGAATATACAGAATGAAGATACTGCATATCTTTGTACAGCCAGTATGATAATGCAGAGGTTAATTAAACAGTTTATTCAGTTTAGCTTAATGTAAACTTTAGAAAACAAGTCTTGCAAAGATTTTTTTGTCTTGTGTGATTGAAATGAAACCTAAGAATGGTGTTTTTGAAGTATGATTTTTATGCAGCTTTAATGTTTTATGGCAAGCGATATTCAGCCTCAGATGCAGAAAAATGAACAGCCTTTATTGCTTTTCTGAGTGCTCAAGTCAAATATACTCTCTTGGGTGGTTTCTGATCAGTGGCTGTTTCCCGATTTTCATTCTTCACTGGTCTCTTGGCTGGTATAGTATTATCTCTAGTCTGCTCTGCCTGATGTTTACCATGCCTGTCAGACTATTAACACTTCTGTTTCCCATTCTTTCTGACCTCTCTTCTCGCTTCCCATACCTCCTGATCACACCACCAAGTCCTTCTGTGCTCTCGCCCTTTTGCCGTGTGACTTGACATTTTCTGTCCCTTTGCCTGAATGCCATTCTATACCCAGCCCTTTTGCTACCTTCACCGTGCTGGTCTATTGAAAACGCAGTCGTCTCCCCACCGCGATTCATTCCTCACCCCCTTTTAGTCTGCAGCTATGTCCTGGTGGTTCTTAAACACCCACCCAACAGGAATATACTGCCAGTAAAAAAAACAAAAAAAAAAAACAAAAACCTTAAGGCACAGAAGTGCCCATAGGAGAGCTCATTAAAGCAATTATACTGACCACCCATAGTAAGCAAAAAACAATGTACAGACATGCAGTTAAACAAACTGATTTCTCTAAATTGCCCAGAGTGTGTGATTTTCATTCAGGTTGCAGCCTTGACTGCTTCCTTCTGCTGCCTACGATAGGGCCCAGGGTCCCTGTAACCGTGTACTGAATAAGCAGTTGGAAGATGGATAGGTGCATTTTAAATAAGATGGTCTGCAGTCCATAAGATTTATCTGGCCCAAAATATACGACGTCTTTTCACATGCTATTTGTAATCGCAAAGACTAGCTTTAACTATTCATCAGTGGAATGAAAAACATCTGAGATTTTGTTCTAGATCCAAGCAGTTGTGGGCTGGGCTCTGGATCTGGTCGGCACGGTGTCTTCGTTGTCGGGGTTGGGGGTTCAAGTCTCTGTGTCTGAAACCTGCATGTTCTCCCCAGGCAGGTTTTGATTGATTTGTTCCCTTTATTGCTGTTGCAATTCACCATGTCACTAGTCACAAGTACCAGTGAAAAGAAGGCCATCAACCCAACCGTACATATACAAACATCACATTTTATGGGGTAGACAGGTCAGGAAGACAGGGGACTATCTGAAAAATCAGAGAAACAAGATTACATGAGGATAGGGGAGGTGAATAAAAAAAACAGCCCCCAGACTATACTCCAGGAGGGAGTACAATGTAGGAACAGAAAAAACCACTGGCATGATATCGAAAGACATGCGGTTAGAGTAACTATCTCTACATCTCCTGTAGTGTGCATGTGGCCTGTGATGGACTGGCATCCTGTCCCCGGTATACCAGCCCCCCTCCCATAATGCCCCCCTCCCACAATGCTGACCAGGATATGTGGTTGGAAGATAGACTGATGAAAACAGCAATTATTTTGGTATGCAGCTGTCAGAATGCATAATTTTAATGTTTTTATTTGTCTTTCTGCTTGTTTTATTTACTTTCTCACACCCAGCATGATGGAATACAAATGCCATGTCATTGTAAATCATTCCTGAAAACTAATTCTTGTTCTCTGCTCATTCTATGGTTTGCCTTTGCTGTACAATTAAATTTGAATCCATGATGGTTGTAGGAAATCAGGATAATCATTCATGGGAATCTGAGCAGAGAGAGAATAAACAACACAAGTATTCTATGTCCATGGATTTAACCGAACAGTTTGCATAAAACGACACAAGCACATGAAACTGAATAAATGAATACTAGGCAATCAAACTAGAATAACAGCATTTTAATTAAAAATTGAACATTTTGGAAATTTGTATAGTTTGTGAGAACAGGACTGAGTATGGCTTGCAGCATTACTGGGGTTTGAAATTGTTTTATATACTATTTGTCAGTTTGCAGTATATTTGCCAATTTGCAAATTCAGCTAGATTTCAGTTTGCATTTGCTGAAATACTACAGGAAATACAAAATATCAGTACACGTGGGAGGACATCTCCCATGTCTCAAATCTACAGAATCTGCAGCAGATTAGGTTGTAAATTCAGTTTCCTAATTATCTGTTCACCACATATATTCTTGCCTTAATTCTAAAAAAGCCAGCAAAGTACTCCTGCAAATTCCTGTATTCACCAGCATTTTGCGTAATGAAAATTAGAGGCTGTGATAGCTCTCCTGGGCCATCCCCTGAGTTAGACTCACAAAGAATGCTTTGGGGGGGGGGGGCGGCAGCTTGTTGAAAATGATCGAGGATAGGCTACATCAAGGTGATTTCCCACAGTGCTTTCCATAATTGCAGTCGTTCTCAAAACACAGTGGAATTGGACTTCGCAAGACACCAATATTTCATTAGCTGAGAACTGTGTCTTAGAAGTAATGGTAGAATGAAGTGGTGTGAGAACCCAAGTGTTTAATATACAATCAGAAGAATATTAACAATCAAATAAGCAGTATAATTACAGTGCTCGGGGAGAAGCCCAAGATTGTGTGATGATATTACTGAGTTACTGTTAAGTACTGGATAAACCATGACGAGACGTACGGTTATATGAAAATAATCAATGATAATTTCTTGGAATTGAATATTTTTGTAAATTGGCACTACTCAAAGTGGTTTATTCCACTTATACCATGGCTAATGAACAAAATACAAGAAATGGAATAAACTTGTCACGGTTTCTTTTTCCGAAAAAAATAATTTCAATTAGCATTTGATAATGTTCCAATGTGCTCTTAAAAATATAGTCCCTATAAGGATAGAGGGTAACGCTTTACATTAAGTGCACCTTCATAATGCATTCATAGAACATTCATAAGCAGCATGCAAACATCCATTAACAGCTTTAATATACATCAATAACAAACATTACATGATTATACAATTATAATGTTTGTTATTATTAATTATATAATGTATATTACAGCTGTTAAGGGATGTTAGGATGTTAAGGTATACATACAAGATGTTTATGAATGTTCTATGAATACTTAATGAATACATTATGAAGGTGCACTGAACGTTTTATGAATGCAATATAAAAGCACTTAATGTAAAGCATTACCGGAAAGAGTATCTGGTCAGGTTACTCACTGAAGGCGACAAGTCTGTTACGTTGCCATAGAAACTGTCAACAGATTGACGCTTGTATTAATAAAACCAAGGAAAATTATGCTGATAAGAATGACTGGTCATTTATGAGTAAAAAGTGACACAGGAATTTATATTACCATGTTTAATAAAACACTAAATCCTATATATAGTACTGCTATTACTGTAGGTTGGCGGAACTACCTGTGCGGTTACATGAAAAGAATCAACACCCATGTGACACCTCTGGACCAATAAGAAAAGAGTATTTACCAAAGCCGTGATATAAGTGGATCGAATGTACTGTTATTCACACTTGTAGTTACACTACTTCTTCAGCAGTCACTGGTGATAAAACATAATGCTGTATGCCTTTAAGAGATAAAAAATGGTAATGCTTTACATTAACTGCACTTCATAATGCATTCATTATGCATTCATAGAACATTCATTGACCTTCATTCATTTATAATGCATTCATGGATTATACGTTTATAAAGTTTGTTATAATAAAATTTTCATTATTAATGTATATTAAAACTGTTAAGATATGTTAGGATGTTGTGGTATATTTAGATAGATAGATAGATAGATAGATAGATAGATAGATAGGTAGATAGATAGATAGATAGATAGATAGATAGATAGATAGATAGATAGATAGTTAGTTAGTTAGTACTTTATTAAACCCTCGGGAAGGTACCTCTGGGAAATTTAGTTCCAGCAGCAGTATACTGACACATTACAGTTACAAGAATTAAAATGGGGGGGAGAAGGAAAAAAAAATTGAATGAGTACACAGCTATAATATAAAAACAGTATATACATATTAGGTGTGAAGGTTTTTGTTCAGAAGATAATAATAAATAACAAATAACAGTGCTATTGCACAGATCATTATTGCAGTTTGAGTCGTAATAATGGTCCGATAATAATGGTAATAATGTAATGTAATGTAATGTAAGGTAATGTAATAATGGTTTACATGCTGCTTATGAGTGTTCTATGAATCCATTATGAAGGTTCAATGAATGTTCTACGAATGCATTATAAAGGCATTATGAAGGTGCAGTTAATGTAAAGCCTTACCAAAAAAAGATCTGAATAAATAGCTTTATTTAGCTAAAAAAAATATTCCAGCAACATCTCTTTATAAAACAAATTATTATGGATGAGAATAGTGGTTTCTGCATGGAGGGAAGCGGGAAAGTCCATCACAAAGTTTGTTCTACAGTGCATTCAGGTAATTGCCTTAATGACTTGTACGACCACCTGAGAGTGCAGGAGCACAAGTCCATCCCCATAAACCTGATTTGCTGTGACTGGGAGTGTAGGCTAGAATATGAATCACACTGCCAACATAGTAGCACCTAAGTGAGGTGCATTGAAATGCTGAAGCTGGATGAATTTTCCCAGAGGACTTACTTATAGAAGTACAGTATTTTTTCCCCATTGGAACCAACTTACTATACTTGATGAGTATGCCAAATGAATATGTTATGAAATACATATTAAATGACGATATTGTGCTTTTCAGCTTTACCTATAATTTTCAGAGCTATATTTTGGCATTTAAATTATTTTCATGCCAGTTGTTTGCTTGCTCTCGGGGCTTTCACAGTCGTGACCTGCCTTGCTTCAGTTCTGCTCAAAATGTAACACGATGCCCTGACAAGAGAAATTTGCGTGAAACTTTTATCATGCCAAGCAACAAATGGAAAATGTCATAAGGCAGGTAGGTCAGCTAATGGGTTCAGTTAAATACTGCTTCAAGCTGCAACAGTCATGCCATATTCAAGTATTCAAGGATGTTAATACTGTATTATAATCTAGCAGATAAAAATATACATTATACAAATGAGATGTGGCGGAAATTATAAAATCTAAAATGTGATACACATTTTCATGCCTTGCCAATGACCCGATACCTTAAAGATAAACATGATGCAACTTCTAATGTAACACGATATGATTCCCCTTATTGCGATGCAATGCAATTCGATACGATTTGATTCAACAGAATGTGATTCAACATGATACAATGCGACGGAAAAGAATATGATGCAATTCAATATGGTTTATTTAATTTTTTGTCTCTTCTCCAGCAGACAGTAAATCACAAATTAACGAAAAATGTGCCATTTTTACTTCACATACTTGCATGCCGAGTACTGTAACTCAGTGTTTCCCAAACCAGTCCTCGGGGCACACTGGACAGATCCACATTTTTGTTTCATCCCAGTTCCCAGAACACCAGACCCAAGCAATCAGGAGCTCTAAATGCCTTACAGGTGTGCTGGGAACTGGGATACAACAAAAATGTGGATCCGTCCAGTGTGCCCCGAGGACTGGTTTGGGAAACACTGATGTAACTCCATGCGCAACTAATTTATGCTGCATTTTTACTACTAAAAAGAAATATTAATAATTTTACTGATGCAAAAATGTTAGAAACAATGCATCCCAAATTCTTCCCAGATTCTGCTGCACACATTTTCAATCGGGGCAATCGCACCATGAACTTTCATGCCATGCACCAGTGTGAAATGGTGATTCTTCTCATCTCTAGTATTTTTATTCTCACACCTAAAGTGTTGTGTGCTTGATTCTTAGTCCCACTTTTTATGGATTTCCTCCCAGTTTCCTCCCAAAGAAATGGTGCTTTGGGTGCACTTGTTTCTCTTAACAGTGTGTCACTGTGTGTTTCCTGCAGTGGGCTATCATCCTGTCCACGGCTTTCCTGGAATAGTTTCTAGTGACCCTATAATGGGTAAACACTTATGGAACATGGATGTTTTTTCTGTATGACAATTAGATGTATATAACCCAATGTCAACAATATGACTCACGTACCTGTTCATGGCGATCCCTTACATCAGCACCTGTGGTGAATTTTCCGGTTGCCTTCTATCACACCCGGCTAGCGATAACACCGTCACAGTAATGCTCAACGGACAGCAGACACGGAAAAGTCTATCCTATCGATCAAAACCCTGGAAACGTGCAATTAAGGATAAAAGAAACGGAGTGCATCCCAGCAGTCTCTGCCCCCTCAATGACCAATTAAAGACCAGTGAATCAGAGCCTTTATGGATTGTCATCAGCTTTCCAGCTGCTTTCATCCTATTTTGGTTCACGCTTTTGGCACATGCCAACAAATGCCAGATGCAACACCTAATGGCTCAAAACCTGTCTGATCATTAAGCAACTGGCTCCTCAGTGCAGATAGCACACAAACAGGCCCTGGCAAGATAATGCCACCGGTAACCTGTCCAAATGAATAATACATCAGGCTGCCAGACAAGTGTTAAACAAAGCAAGACCGGACCTACCACTGCTCGAGTGTGTCGGAAGATAGACTAAGCCTGTTTTGCTGAACACAGTCGTGTTGCACGTGACAATTATGCAGAGGACTTCTTAGGGGCTGCGTCGCTGAATTCCAACAAGAGGATTTCATGCCTATCAGGCAATGTCTTCCCTGACCTCCCTGTGTTATCTAGGATGAAAACTTGCAAGGTACGAAAAAAATGCAGGATTTTCCATTAACATGCCATTATCGTTAAATGAACTCTTCTCTATCACCGCAACTCTAATCATCACTGTCACCATGAGAAATAGTCCGAAACAGTCTGTGACTGTCCAAAAGTCAGTGAACTGAAAAATTGCACACTCCAATCTTCTTCAGCGGCAGGGCAATTACAAATTAGGTAAAGAGAAAAGCAGAATCGCATTCCGAGACACAGGCTCGGCCAAATGTGTCGCAGTAAAATTGCACGAAGGCACGTTTTGAGTGAAGTCAATATGCTGTAATGAAAAATGACTGATTATATAATGACTGAATGATATAAACATGATGCATAGAATGGGTATGATCATAATGTCACATCAGAATTTTATGAGAATAACTGTTAATTTGGGTTGGATTAGAATAAGATTCTGATTCTGGCATGTTCTAAGGTTCTACAGTAGTTATATAACTATGACTCAGTCACAAGCAGTTCTTTTTCAGCCACCTGGATAAATCACACTACATGAAATAGTATTGTTTGAGCACTTCCATTTTGTGTAACAAAATACGCAAGTGTTTCATATATATTGTAATTGTCATGATAATTATTTTGGAAGAGAATCCAAACTGTGAACATAAAAATTTGAACAATAAAACTGAAGTATATCCAAAAATGTATAAAGCTGTACTTCACTAATATGGGATGTGCAGCAACACCTTCCCTTGTACACTGCATTGAAAAGTCTTCACAATAATGGCATAAATGAATATATACACCAGTGCTTGAGTGCAGATGTCACCACTGTGATTATACTGAGCAGTCTTATACAGCTTTACACTGGTAATTATTCAATTTGCCAAAAGAAACCTTTGGTTTTTGCAGTGGCAGCAATTCTTTGGAGAGCAACCACATTAATGGCCCCAAACACCTTCAATTGACAGCGCCCGCTGCTAACAAAGTGATCTTGCATTAGGGAGACTGTAATTTTCATAAAAGAAATGTCACATTTGCACATATTATACATTAGAATTATTTATGACTTTGTTTGCACCGGCAACCAAGCGTACACGGAAACCCGACCTCCCCATGTATCGATTTGTCGTCGCAGATGTTCCAAGCCCCCAATCCCATGCCCCCCCCCAGGAAAGAAATGGCCCTTGCTCCATAGGTGTGGAACATTCATCAGCCCCAGTGCATCACCTTCTGAGTTATACTAAAGTGATATTGATTTTGTACGGTTCCATCGTAATCGCAGGCATTGAAAACTGGGTATGCAGATACGCGTTTAGGTGCTACCTGATTCTTCCTGGCTCCCGCAGTTATAACAGGCAAAAAAATGTAAAACTGAAAAATTGAAACCACAAAAAAACCACAGCTTAATATGGTACCTTCAGTATCAGTTAGGTATTTCAGGACAAAAGAAAATGAATGGAGCAAGATGTCTTCCACAAAATGCCCAATACATTTATTCAGCTTTTGAATATTAGTCTCTGACACTAATATTATTTGCTTCTAACAATTTCCAATGTGTTAACTCACACAATGTGTTGTCACATTTCAAACAATATTAAAGGCTGTAGGATTCTCATTTTCCAAGCCACTCACTGCCCTATATACTGTAATGCTTTAGATATATCAGGTTGTTTATGTATCAGACCTGATGACCTGATGCTAATTCCATTTCGCCTTGTTACACAGATTCCACATGTGTGATGCATTTTCTCCAGGGGTCACTGGCAATAAGATTGGTGCTTATTTACAGTGCCTGCTTTTCAGAGAGTAGGGATCATCATACATGTTTTGCATAATATATATTTCTAAAAATAACTGAAGATGAAAAAAACATGGAAATATTTAGAGTACCGAAAAGCATTCAAGAAAATAGTTTTGATTCCATAATTGCTCAAAATAGCTATCATTTTCTTTGTTAACAGTTTTGTAAACATGATGCGTTTGGTTGAAAAGCACCAGCAGGAATTCTTCTGTAGCAGTTTCCCAGAGATGAGCTGCTTTGCCGTGATTCTTCTGGTGTTAGCAGGCCAGGTCTTCAGTTTTTGATATCCTTCAATTTCCTTCTTCCACAGATAGTTCTTGCTCTATTTTGAACTGTTTTTTTTTATTGTTATCTTGCTGAAAAATTGAGAACTGTCCAATCAGACGTAATCCTGATGGGATGCCATGCTTTTGAGGTATGCTATCACAGTCATGGTGGTGGAAATTGCCATGGATTTATTAAAGATCACCAATTCTGTTACAAGCAAAACAACCCAAGATTAAGACAGTGAGACCGCTATCCTTGACAGTGGTATCCTCAAATACAAAACTGTCTGTGTCCTCTCAATGACCAGTACATTGCGGATGGACCCACATATTTCAAATTTTGTCTCATTAGGCCTAACCACCAATTTTCATTTTGAAAATAGACAAGGGTATACAGTTTAAAGTGCAGATATGCATCCACATGCCAGCTTTTCATTAATACTGTATATAACAATTAATTATCAATAATAGAGCCCGACCGATTTATCGGCAGGCTGATATTAACAGCCGATATTAGGCATTTTCCAAACTATCGGTATCGGCATTTATAATGGCCGATAAATGAATATTTCAAAAATAAA
>JAODLC010000015.1:13207849-13219075 GCA_026781145.1 Hippopotamyrus pictus | reverse complement strand
GGAATATCGGATTTTAAAACCAACAAATATTTGTATCGGTATCGGCCTTCAAAATCCTTTATCGGTCGGGCTCTAATGAATAAGACTAAAGTTAATGAAACCAATTCTGGACCCATCACTGCTCAAGTGTGTCAGGAGATTGACTCAGCAGAAATGCATTTATGTTTTGCTGAGTACAGTCGTGTTGCATGTGAGAAATATACAGTGGAATAATTACAGCCTTTCCCATTAAATTATAAAAAGAGGATTTCATGCCTATCAAGCAGTGTCTTTCCTGACCTTGTGTTATCCTGGACCCAAATATTTCAAATTTTGACTCATTAGGCTATGACTTCCACTCTTGATAATAGACAAGGCTACATAGTTCAAAGCACATTGTAAAAATCTAGACCAAGGTTTTGTTTCATCCGATCAGGTGAATATAAAGAGTCACATTCATACAGAACTCAGTTGGTTGGTTGAAACAAAATCTTGGATGTTTCTTTCTATCCACATCTGGTGTTGATCTAAGCAAGACTAGACCTACACCTGCTCAAGATCTGTTACAGAAACTGCTGTATTTAGCATGGAATTGGGAATCCCTAATCATAGAAATTATATAATTTATCATTGACTAAATTAATCCCATCTTGTAAGAACTGGTATTGACTTAAAGTCAGATTTCTCCCACTTAATAACTAGCACGAAAAGGTGTTTCCTAACATGTCATCATTTGTTACTCGTTATAGAACTTTACAGATGGGGTATGAGTAATTTCTGGTTTCATCTTTACCTAAACGGCTATAGAAAAAGTAACGATGCTGAATGTTGAAGAAAAAATACTGCAACCATGACCTCAGTCAGCATCTCACTCTTAGAATAGTGACTGGTTTTGTTTGGAACTTTATATAAATGTATAATTACCAAGGGTACTTATGATCATTGATTGTGGCTTTTCATTCTTACAGCAAGCATGTTTCAGGACATCAACTAAAAACAAGTATAAATAACATATTTTACACGTATAACTGGTAAGGTGCCACTTTACAATAAGGCAACTCATATAACTCAGAGTTTATGAGTGGTTTATAATCTGGATATTAATTAGGTCATAACACTTTGAAAATTATTAATAGACAAATTTAAACAAGTTATAACACAGTTTTCTTTTTATTAATGAGTTACAGTACTAACATTTACCAGTGACACAAGGGAGCCTTATTGTAAAGTGGTACCCTAGTAATAATAATAGTATTTCATTTTTAGTTTTATTTTTTTAGTATATACCTGTATTATCTATAAAAATCATATTATACATACATTGGAATGCATGCATAAAAAGCTATGAAAATTCTCCTTTTCCCTCTTCCACAAAAGGCCAGTACTCATACTAAGCAAACAAACAAATGTATTTTAGTATAGCACGTTATCATAACATTACATTGTCTCAAAACGCCTTACAGCATCCCCACCCAAAGTAAGTGAGTAAGCCATGCCATTTGTAATGTTGCAAGGCAACTATGCATCAAAATCACTAGAAAGGCACCAAAATTAAATTGTACTGTTTACTTTCCAAAAGCGGAAAAGCACAAGATGTGAATTAATATAGCTTCAAACATTAACATGCTCACTATAGCTACTTTCAACAAGGAAGTCATTAGTCAGCAAAACATACTTCTCCATACTGTCTTTTTTTGTCGCTCTCGCAGAGCAGAGACCGACATTCTGCATTGTTCTTTTCAAAACTGACTGTCGTTGCACAAAAAAATCGTGAAATGCAACTACCAAGATTTCTGGTTAGAATAATTGAAAAACAAAACATAAAAATGGGGATATAGAAACAATGGGGAAGAACTGTGTTTGTGAGGGGATTAGCAGCGAGTGAAAGGGAAGAAGCTGGGCATTGTCTCAGCCTTTCACCGTCTGTGCTGTCGGCGCCGTTCCATTGGCCTTTTGTCTCTGGTTTAATAAAGCACCGTATGCATTCTCTGCCAGCCCAGCATTAGTAGCTGGACAAAATTCACCACAACCGCTACTGTTTGCAATTAGCTGTTCATTACGAAGTCAGCTTTATCACGCCGCACCCTCTAATGAGTCGCCTAACAAATGAGTTTCCGTAATGGCATTGTTAATAAACTCAACAATTTGTAACGTTTTCTACAGAAATGTAGTAGGTATAAGGAACATAATTACTCATTAAAAAATGCATGTCTGTTTTATGATCCAGAAAAAGATTTGGTGTGAACATTATTCTTAATCTTGTTTCTTTAAAACAAATTGACAACATTTCTAATTACTGCAAGTTTTGTGGTAAATTACAATATACAGCACAATCCAATAAATGTATTTGTTTTTTGACTTTCTACAACTGAGTTATATGGCTGCATATTGTTGCCACCATGACGAAAAATTAAATTTGCCCATATTCTCCTTATAAAGAGATATTTTTTTTGAGTTACTAGTTAAAGTTATATGGATATCTCAGAAAAATGCAGTCCTGTGAGCTGATGTGCTATCGTTAGGATGCTATTTAACATCATTCAGAAAACATAAGTCTCATTTCAACTACATCTTTTAATATATTCAATCTCTCACTCCAGTTTTGTGTGATCTAGTTTTTGTGGCATTTTACACTAACAAAATTCACCATGGACTGACGCACATTTATAAATTTAATAATTGCTATATTATACCATGAATCATAAACTGCCAACATGCTTCTGTATTATGTTGCCTGGATTATATATAATGTAAAAAGCTAAATTATTAATATAAACTTGACACAGAGCAACTCTGCTATGATAATTGTAGATATTATAATCTACATACATTGAATAACATTGAAGTCCTAATTACTGGCTCACAGAATAATGATATTCTTCTGGACTTTACCTCAGTCCTTTCTAACCCACTGGAAAAAATCAGATAAACAGCTATTTGTTGAGCTGCTTCATATCACGGTTCCTGGGCTGACAGTTCCTATCGAAAATGAAACTCGTCATATGGGATCCGACGGTAAAATGGAAAGTCAAAAGGGACATCAATCAACTGAGTGTGGTGTGCTGAGGTTGAGTGATCATCCATCATCGATCTGTGTACACGAGCGAAAGGGGAGCATCCCGTAACAGCCGAGAATCAGGGCTCTTAGTGTTCTGGGTGTGGATTTTAAACAAACATACTTGACAGCAAGACAGGTTGCCCATCTGGAGTGCCTGAAATGGTAGAGCAAAACCAGCTCCTCTACATAGGTGTCACCTCTACATATATACATGTATACATAACATTTATATACTATATTATATCATATCAGCAAAATGATTAAAATGAACATGGTTATATACACAATTCCTGCCTTTGCTGTCCTTATCCTCGTTCAGTCTTATTGAAGGGATAGAACATTCATTAAAATGACATAATTTCATCAGAATCGGCATAATTTACACTTCAAAAAATTTCTTTCATATAATGAAATATAAACACAGCTTAATACAAAATAAACATTAAAATCCCTCTGAGTCACCTCTAAAATGTAAATAGGTTCATGATGCTTTTCTACATCTCACAGCTAAAGGCTGTTTGGCATTTTGACAGATAGTAGATTCTGGAACGATTCACTAAACATTTATAGAAAGGTCAGCCAGTTTTGTCTATTGACGATTTGAGAAACTCCTAGAGGATTGATTTCCCTTTAAAGCCCATAAGAATGGAATCAGGGAACAAAGTTCATGTTCCTGACTATTTCACTTGTTATAACCATATCACATAATAATAATAATAATAATAATAATAATAATAATAATAATAATAATAATAATAATAATGAAAGACAACCGTCACATCTCTGTCATTTTGTGTCTTCTGGACTGTATTTTGACATAATTAAATTAAATTAATTAAATACATCTTGGGTGGTGTGGGGGGGGGGGGGAATCCTGGAGGAAGAAGGGTATGAGCCTAACAGAATTTGCATTAGGCTGGAGTAGAAACTGTAATGTTAATGTAATGGATGTAAACCACCCTAAGAAATTCACAATATCGAACAGAATAAACCAAATCATCTCTCCACTTCTGTTTCTGTGATTCATGGAACATCTGTTGGCAACAATTTATTTGTGATTTGTGGGGGCATGTATCAGCCAATAGTGTATAACTACCAACAATGTAATAACACGCCAATAACGTAATAAATTCCTCCATTCTTAATGTGATAAAAGTTGATAATGTAATAATTTCTTATCGGCAAAAAATGTTATTGGTTCCTAAAATGTTTTACATTATTGGCCAGTTATTACATTATGAACTTTTATTACATTGAGAATGGAGAAATTAATACGTTATTGGCAGTTATTACATTATTGGCTTCTATAGAGCACAAGCAATTTAGTAGTACACACTTACTTAATGTATTTATTAACCAGAAAGTGTTACTTATGTACTGAGGTCCATGTTCCTTCATCATTAATCAACCATAACGGTTCATTTATGTCATGTTGTTACTATATTTGTTCACGATTTGCACTTCAGTAGTAACTGAGTTACTACAGTAAGTTATATGTATATCTTGATGTCTTGATGTATTTGCATCTCTGTGATGTTTTTGCATTGTGTTAATGTTGATGTGCCACTGTATCTGCCCCCTTGAGTAAAGTGTTACCGAATTGTTGAAAAAATAGATTTTGCTAAAACATTAATCAAGTTTATTATTTAAAGATGTCAATTATGGAGTTACATGTAACATAACTGTATATTGCATAAACACAAATAAAAGGTCTCTACATAAATGAATGATCGCTGCACTCTGAAAATCAGTAACAACACACATTTAAAGAAGCACGCGTGTAACACTCACTATTTTTCCTTTTTGAAATTTAAAATTTAGTAATAATGCAAAGAATTTTCATCTTTGCTGTAACTAACTTTTTTGTTGATAAGAGAAAACACGGCAATTTATTTTCTTTAAAAGATATCGACAACAATATGTCAGATACAGTCAATCAACACTCAGCACTTGGATTTAAGGGGGGCTAAGTAATTGCCTGCTTTCAGTTAACTCATTTACTTCTTAGGGATGCACTGCTCCCAGAGAACACCACCGTGAGACGACTCAATCAAAGCCCTCTATCATAGATCACACCACAAGCTGAAAACCCAATCAAGAGTGATAGACAACCTTCAACCATTGATCATTTGACGAGATTTCCGCTCTGACAAGGAAATGAGCTTGGGAGAGGTTGAAAATCCAACACCGCAAAGCAGCAGATAATGTGGCAGGGTCGACGCTTGCACGGAGGCAGTGATCGATTCAATCAATCCTCGCAGCTCGACTGCTGAATTACAGCTGTGAGGTAGAGTGAGCCTTAATGGAAATGTTCATTCATAACCAGCCTTGCAGACCCATGGGCATTAACCAAACTGATGTCAGACTAAAAGTGTAAAGAAATGTTTTGTGGAAGGGAAAATAAACTGCTTTTACTGAATGTCACTTAATGGCTGAATGATCGTAGAAACTGTCTAGTCTGCAAGTATAGCGATGTCAAGGGCTCTGTCGAGAGTCTCTGAAGACCAGGCCACCTGAGATAAGATCAATTTGTGTGGGAAAAAATAAAAAGCTAGACTTTCACAGTAGGCTTCTTCAGAAGGATATTCATGAGGTATCGACACAAATGCCAGTTTTGGTATCATTTTCTTTGTTTCCATATAGAGAATATATCAGTAACTATATTTTTGTCTTATCTCAATGACTGCCAAGACTCTCACATTTCTACATATATCCATCCATCCATTTTCCAAACCGCTTATCCTTCTGGGTCGCGGGGGGTACGGAGCCTATCCCGGAAGCTACGGGCACGAGGTGGGACAACCCAGGATGGGGGACCAGCCCATCACAGATTTCTACATACTTATACCCATAAATAATTAAAATGTCTTTTTTTCCCAACATACAACATTTCGGTAATGCTTTACATTAACAGCACCTTCATAATGTTTTTATACTGGATTCATAAAATGTTCAGTACACCTTCATAATGTATTCATTAAGTATTCAGAAGTCATTTATAAACATCATGTATGTATACCTTTACATCCTAACATTCCTTAACAGCTGTAATATACATTAATAACAAACAGTATATAATAATCAACATTATAATTGTATAATCATGTAATGTTTGTTATAGATGAATATGAAAGCTGTTGAGAGATGTTAGTATGTTAAAGTGTACTTGCATGCTACTTATGAATGTTCTATGAATGCATTATGAAGGGGCACTTAATGACTTAATGTAAAGCGTTACCAACATTACAATGACGATTTTCAGAATCCAGCCCCCAAAATGCTAAGATACTGTTATCGCAGAAGTACCAGAGCCTCTGTACCATCTTTCTGTTGAAGAGGTCACCTTCTGAAACACTCCCCCAGGGTAGAAAAACCCTTCAACTGTCACCTGAGAGTGCAGGACACAACCTTTCAGTCTCTTTCACCAAAAAGCAATAAATGCACAAGGCAACAACTAATACTTTCCCGGACTCCCCTGCACTTCCTAAAAATGTCAGAGTAAGGTAAATCCAAAAGAGGGATTCTTTCAAGTTCATTTAAAGGTTTCTTTAAAGGAGCCAGCTACAGGCGGTGGGTGGACAGTGTCAGGTAATGGTTTGTCACAGTGGATGAGTGCAAACTGCTGTTTACTGAGCAGCACTAACTTAACAGAGGTGGCTGCACAACCATTGCAAATGTGCAACAGCGAAGCCAATCCCAAACCAGGCTGTGATATGTTTTTCAGTTTTTTAAAATACTCTGCAGCTTAAATATGAATGTAATTTTATTCTAATGTACTTCTTAAAGTGCAGATTTTCAAACTATAATATATATGTAAATGGAATGGCAGTCTAATCTCTTCAATGGCTGCAGTAATAAACTTACTTCGCTATGTTGCTATGTGATCCAATCAGTTTTACTATCATTTTACTACATCTTTACTATCATTTTTTCCCCCTGAGGGTGAAATGTATACTTAAGGTTACATATTTCATAATAGAGAAAGAAGAGATGTCACACGAGTCTTGATTCCTTCAGCTCAAAGACCTGCTCTGATTGGTATCGTTTTCTGTTTGTTCTGTCCAGATTCAGGATGCAAGAAAGAATGCAAAAATAAAACATAATAATTGTTGCAAGCATTTCAATTCTAACAAAACACATTTAAATGAACAGACAACTGATGATTATAGACGGAAAATACAAACTGAAAATTAAACCCTGCAACTGTGGACTTTCTGTGACTCAAAATGGTTAAAATAAAGTGGCTCAGGTCACTTCATTATTATTATTTTAAACAGCCCCACTGTCCTCCTTGGAAAGATGACTTCTGGCATGGACACAAAAAGGTCCCTTTTATAGAGTCTCCATGCACTGGGCTGTAGCCCATGCAGCAGGACCAGCTGTGACCACCTGCTGGGCCCCATCGAGTCCCAGCCACCCGGACACTCATCAAAAACTGTTCTCCTAACTCATAGCCTGCCAGTGCTGGGTTTCTGTCCATAACAAACAGATGTACCCGCCCAAAAGGGTAATCTGTCCACTAAAGCCAGGTCTATCTGCATAAAAAAAATTCAATTTGGAGCACAGAACCTTCTATTTTTGTCCTTGTTAAAGCTATTGGCCAGTCGACTGCTTCCCCAGAGAAATATGTTATGCCTAAGTACAGAAAATACACATGGCCAATTATCTATTTAAAATAATCACCCTATGAAAACCCAATAATCAACTCAAATCCCTTAGGGTGTAACGCTACAGAGCACAGAAAACCAAGAATGAGAGCGCGGAAGAGAATCTTACAGTGATCTGCATGTTCCCCAGCTAGTGAGTTACGAGGAAAATAAATGCAAATATATGTGTACCTGAAATAATCTGCTAAATTTCTGCACTGCAGAAATGAAAGGCGAATCATTGCTGTTTAGACTCGCATTATGAGGGAAGTAAGAGAGAAGAGAAACCAATAAATTTCTCCCTAGAATATCAGTATACAAGTAAGCAGGCAAGTTGAAGGATAAATAAGCGTAAGCACACTGCTATGCAAAAAGAGATGGTTTGCAAAACTGCAGAAGAGAAAAGCAAACCCTTCAACAACATTACTGAATAAAGCTAGCTACAGTACCAGCCCATTAAATGGGAGAGTGAAACAGAACCTACCTTTGTCGCTAAAGTCATCAACAAGGATGATTTCAGCAATCAGGCGGTCAGGTGTTCGGTGAATTATGCTGTGTATTGTCCTTAGTAGGGAAGACCAGCCCTCGTTGTGAAAGGGGACGATGATGCTGGTGTTGGGTAATTTTTCCAAATACAGCTTCTGCTTGCAGCTGTAAGGTAGACATCAACTAACTAATGTTACAATCAGTAGCAGAGCTCACAAGTAGCTGTATTACACCTAATTAAAAATTGACAAAAATCATTGAAAAAACTAATATACAACTAATGTACAACTAATATATGATAAATTACACAACACTATACTTACATCAAATGAATAATATATTAGTGTTTCAATATAAATCAAACACATCCCTTTTGCTTTGTCAGACACTCATTACTTTTTGTTATATTAATTAAAAAAGTAATCACTTCATCATTGTTCTGTTAGCTGACAAAATACCAAAAACACTGACAGTGTGATGCAATGAAACGTGTTCATTTAGAAACAAACAGTAACGCTAAATTGAAGTGACATCTCTACATTGCCCATAGTGTCCTGTGAAGGACTCAGAGCTTCTGGTTCCTGCGGTCAGATCCAGGCTGTAGGCAGCTCGATATTTGATAAGCAAGGATGGCTGGATGGACAGGATGGGTGTTAATACTCAATTATGAGTAAGACTGTAAATAGAGAACAATGAGAAAATTATTTTGAAATGAGAGCAAAGGAATGACTAGTGTGTCTTGAGCACGGTCTTACTGCACCTCTAAGGGTCCTGCCCCTGGTATTTTCCCTATATCTTAAAGGCATATTGGGTGTTTCTCAATATGCGTACTTGACTATACGTATATTCTCGCTTTTGATGTCATGTTCCGTTGCCAAAGTAGAGTTCCAATACTAAAGAACAGAAGTACGGAGGACAGAAAAATCCTCTGATGTCATTACTGCCCCGCCCCAAATATCAAGGATACTGTACATCAGCCGCAACCTCGTTAAGGAGAATAATTCCATCACTCATTGCATTCCATTTTCATTCATAGGAGGCAAGTTAGCAGGAAAGCTCTTGGCAGGAACAGGAAAGTTCTTGTGTTCTTGGTATTGAGAAACACCAACAGTTTAGGAGAACTGACACCTCTGATGGTCCCTGAGTGCATGTCTGTCCTGGTGTATTATCAGACATATCCTGAGATGGCCTTCAAACTCAGTCTGATTCCTGTACTGGGTAAGTAATTCCAGGATATCGACTGAAATATACAGATGATTTGAGATCTCCTCAAAATTACATACACTTTATTATTGCATCTGGTACATTAAGTCAGCTAAATTACACTTGTTTATTGACACTTCTACGAAAAAACATTCCAGAATACTAAGCCATCCATCATCCTTAGCTCCTGATCCAGTCATGCATCTGGGTCATTCTAAGACATTTTTTTGGCAGTTCTGAAATGAAATTGTACTTGTTAATGAAGAATCATGTATTTTTGTTTTAAATCCTCCAACAAGTCTCTCTCACAATCTCCCTCTAATTTGTGATAATCAGCTCTGGGAGTCGGGTAAACTAGACCACTCTGATTTGTCTATTATAGCAATCTGTTCTCTTAGACAATGAGTATATTATAGATGTGCTAAAGATATTTGAATCCATCACTGGAAAATCAATTAAGCGAATAAATTTTATATGATGCAATGGCTCGATGCAAAAGGACTCTGCAAAGCAATCACTTCTCACAGCACTACTGTCTCATGCAAGAATAATTAGGTGCCAGTCTATCGCCATCCAAGCTCTTTGAAATACTGCTCATTTTAATTCACACTTACACCTAAACAAGAGTTTATCCTTTGATAACTTTATATTTGGAAATTGTAGGAAGAAGATCACAGCAACATATGGTGTTTTGACATTTAACACTTGCATAATTATTAGTTTTATTGTAGTTTTTATGGTTACTGACATAACAAAAGTCTAGTACTGTCAGCTCACTTTGGATGCCGTATGTCTGGGAGAGAGCGGTCCAAGGCGATGTTGTCACTGACGTAGATGTTGAAGCCGTTTTCCTTGTACGTCGAGTCGTCCCATTCGTCCTCACTAAGAGGGTAGGGCTTCCCCTGCTCTCCCTTACCTTTATGCATTATGGGAAAATAGAAACAGTTTCATTTTATAATTAATACCCTACATTCTAATAATCAAAAGTGGGCTAATCAAGGTCATCCACAATTAGAACAAGCATTTTTGTGGTTTCCTGACAAAAAAAATAAAAAAATGCAAGGTGGCATGCAGACTCAGTAGGTAGTTGCTGTTTCCTGACTTCCGGCGTTGGAAGTCCAAATCCCATACCCTGTGTGTGGGTCATTTTTTATTATTCAGAAGTATGAATATTAATCAAGTTAGGTGAACTGGTGCCACTAAAATGGCCTTTATGTCTGTGTGTGTGGGTGTGTGTGTGCCCTGTGATGGACTGGCCCTGGATCCAGGGTGAATCCCTGCCATGTGTCCAGGGCTGCCTGGGACAGGCTCCAGGGCGCAGGGATGGCAGCTGGAAAATGGTTGGGTGAAAGAAATCAAAGAAAAACAACAGCAACAACAATAATACAATACATCGTGCAAAATTAAGGTTTTTCCTTTTGTATTACAAAAAGTAGTTAATGACTTAATCCCTCTATATTGCATATGTTTGTGTTTATGCCGCCATTTTGTTTTAGATGCTTTTCTGAGATTAATACATTTTTGGTAATTAGTGGTCACTACTCTATGTCCTTTTGGAATTTGTGCCATTCATCTAATCTCATCCTCTCACCACTTCTCCTGGTGAGGGTCATGGTGGCAGCATGCCAAGCAGGAAAGACCAGACCTCATTTTCCATAGCCATATAGACTATAGTTCTTTATAGGGGATCTTTCGATGTTCCCAAGCCAGCCGAGAGTTTGAATTCCTCCGGTGTGACCTGTGACACCCCCAGAACTTGCCCCCAGTGGGACATGGGAGTGGCAGCTTTCTTTTTTTTTTTTTTTTTTTTTTTTTTTTTATTGCCCACCACCACCCCCCCTCTTCGGAGGACAT
>JAODLC010000015.1:13172351-13207749 GCA_026781145.1 Hippopotamyrus pictus | reverse complement strand
AAACAAAAGGAAAACAAAGGTATACAGAAATGATAACATTAATAATGTCGGTGGGATGGAGAAAATGAAGTGTAGGGTGGCAGCTTTCTTAGGAGCTGAGCAGGTAACATCCTTGTAGGATGCTCCTCTCAATCTGACGAGTAGCATCTCTGTTTTCATGTCCCATCCTGTCTTGGAGAGTGAATCTGGCAACCCTATGAAGAATCCTCATTATGCTAGTACTAATAATATTAAAAATATAAGGTGCACTTACACTAACAAATACACAATATGGCCAAAATTATTGGGTCATCTGGCCATTACACCTACAGGAACTTTTCTGACATCCCATTCTACATCCATAGGCATCATTCCCCCCCACCTTTGCAGCTAAGACAGATGCCACTCTTCCATGAAGGCTTTTCACAAGATCCTGGAGTGTGTCTCTGGGAATTCTTGCCCATTCTCCCATAAGATAATTTGTGAGATCAGGCTTTGATGTTGGACGTGAAGACCTGGAAATGTGAAGACCTGCAATCTCTATTCTAGTTCATCCCAAAGAGGTGAGGGCTCTCTGTGGGCCAGTCAAGTTCTTCCACATCACACCAACCATGTTTTTATGGACCTAACTTTATGCACTGGTGCACAGTCATGCTGGAACAGAGAAGGGCCTTGCCCAAGCTGTTCCCACAAAGTTGGAAGCATAGAATTGTCCAAAATGTCTTGATATGCTGAAGAATTAAGTTCCCTTTGCTGGATCTAAGGAGCTTAGCCCAACCCCTAAAAAACAACCCCATACCATTATCTTTCCTCCACCAAACTTTACAGTTACCACAATGCAGTCAGGCAGGTAAAATTCTCCTGGTATCTGCCAAACCCAGAATCATCCATCAGACTGCCAGACAGAGAAGTCTGATTCGTCACTCCACAGAACACGTTTCCACTGCTCCAGAGTCCAATGGTGGTGGGCTTTACACCATTTTACCACACTTCATCTGACACTTAGCATTTCACTTCATGAGGCTTGCATGCAGCTGTTTAGCCTTGGAAGGTCATTTTATTAATCTCCCAGTGCACAGGTTTTGTGCTGGGTTTAATGGTAAAGGAAGTTTGGAACTCTGCAGCTATTGAGTCAACAGAGCGTTGGCGACTTTTACAGACTATGCACCTCAGCACTCGCCAATCCCACTCTGTTACTTTACATGGTCTGTCACTTTGTGACTCAGTCTCTGTTGTTCCTAAATGTTTCCACTTTGCAATAACACCACTTACAGTGGACTACCTACTGCAAAGGTGGCATCCTATGACAGTACTACATTTGAGCACTTGAGCGGAACGACCCATTCTTTCACAAATGTTTACAAACCTGCCTTCATGGCTAGGTGTCAGGGGCGGTGCTCGATTGGCCCTGTCCCATGTGCCTTTGCCCTATTTAGCCAGCAGTTCCCGCTGGCCATCCTGTTTACCCTGTTGTCTGGGCTGCCGCGTCACTCAATAGGCTGAGCTTGCAGCTTAGAGGCAGGCATCCCTTCAGTCATGAGTTTATACAAAACCCTTTGCTTTGATATACTGGTTATATTTTATCCCTAGCCTCTGAAATTGTTCATCTATATCTTTGCTGTGTGTCCCTGTTTATGGCCTACCCTGTCTGTGTCTTGTTTAATAATATTCTGACGTACTTGTGTTCCGAGTCTCTCCTGGTGTAGTTAGCCTCAGTGTTTGTTAATGTTTCCTAGTCTCTAATGCTTGTTAATTGTAATATACCCCACCTCTCCCTTCTTGCTTTAAATCCTTGTGATTGGTTTATTTGGTGATGGTTCTCACCTGTCCCACATCTTGTCTTAGTAGTGTAAGTGCCTGCCTTTGTTCTGTTCCTCAGTCGTTCATTGTGGCTGTTTTCCTGTGATGCTACACACTTCTTGGTTATAGTTACCTCATGTTAGTTTGTAGTTCCCTAGTGTTGCTCCTTGCCTTAGTTTAGTTCTGATCGTTCATTTGGAAATGCTGCATGGATCGTCCCTCCTTTGTCATGCTGCACAATAAGCTAGGTGTGGCCATTGGTCTGAATGAAATGCTTGAATTCAATGGGCAAGCAATATATCATGATAATAATATATTACATATCATAATAATTGTGTCTAATAGTGTACTGATGATAAAATGATTTCCTGTGATCCAAATAATTTTTAGTATTGTTTCTTGCGTGTCATCTGCAAGTTTCTGCGATCTTTTGGCAAGCTCCAAAAATATTTTTTTGTTCATGGGAAATTCGCGAATAACTGAAACCGAGAAAACAAACATAAACCATCAAAGTTGTGAATGTGAAGGGGTTCCTGTATTTTGGGTTCTTGCCACTCACGATCTGTTGCTAAAGTGGTACTTTACTTGGCCCTCACCTTTCATCCTATGGACGGCAAGCCCACAAGATGGCTTCTTGCCAAAGGTAAGGAGCCAGTAATGTATGAATAATACTAAGGCAAATGGCATATAATTCACTAGAAAAGAGGTACAATAGATGCCCAGTAAGATTTTCCCTTCTAGTCTTATTTGGCAAACTACATGATTAACTGAAGTTCATTAGAAAAAATTAGTTATTAATACAAATAGAGGTCAAAATAAAATGTCTTGACAGGCCAGTGAGCCACAAGAACAGCTTTAATGATGCTTGGAATTGATTGTAGAAGTGTCAGAAAGTATGCTGGAGGAATGCAGCACCATTCTGCTGTAGGAAATTCATTTGTTTAAATTGCTTGTGTCATTTTAATTTCTTTGCAAGAAGAAGATGTAACTTTGGCTGTAAATTGCACTCCACACCATAAAAGTAAAACTTTCACTGTTGAAAATTATGGCCTCAGGCCTTTCGGTAAGCTTCTCTCGGCCTGTGCCACAAATTTAGCCATCTTAAGGTCAGGGTTAAGGAGGACTTGTGTGTGTTTTGAACAAAAATACTCACAAAAGCCATGTTATCCATGCCTGGGAAGTTCCACTTGAAAAACTGCCTGCTTATGTCTTGGACTGACATTTACTGTCGACTGAGTAAGAGTTACTCATATGCTTTGACTAAAATCTTCGAAAACAGACAGGCACCATGCAGCCAGTGGAATGCAAAGCAATGGGTGTTTGATAGTGCAACACCAAGGGGGCACAGCTACACTTGTGATTGTCGGTCTTGCACTTATCCATTCACTGAAAACATTCAGTTAAGTAAAGTGTTAACAAAGCGATAGCTAAGCAAAGGCTAGGTTTCATAACTGGGATAACTTCAAGTTATGATTGCCAAGGCCACAAATGAACATCACTACTGTGCTGATAAGATGCAGCTGTTCCTGACCTTCCCTTCTCAGGACACCACAGACTCCGTTCGGATCTCTGCATTGTTGACATTGCAACTTGGATGACGCATCATCACCTCTAGGAGAATATAACACTTCCCTGCCTGCCCTACGATTCACTACGACATCTAAGTACAGCTTGAATCATCAACACTGTCTCCATTAAGCTCCGTTAGAAACCTAGTGGTATTGATAGATGGCATGGTCTTGTATTTTCATTCTGTATAACATCCTGAAGATCGGGCCTTATTTGTCAGAATATGCAGCTGAGCTTCTAGTCCAGGCACTTGTCCTCTCATGACTAGACTAATGAAACTCCTTACTGACAGGGTTACCAGCTTGTGCTGTCAAACTGCTGTAGATGATCATAAATGCACCAGTGTGTCTGGTATTCAGTCAGCCAAATGGTCTCATGTTACACCACTCTTTGTCTCTTTTCCTCATCATGAAGTTCAAGTCCTCAGCTTTCAGAGCCATTAACGGAACAACACCCATTGGCATTAAGTTCCTAATCAAGACCCATATCCTGTCTTGCCCTCTTTGATCAGCAAGCCAACACTGCCTGGAGATCCCTGTCTCACTCCAAATGCTTCTCATGTGTGGTTCCTCGCTGGTAAAACAAGCTATCCATTTACATTTGGCTCAAAATGTTTATAATGTGGTATATGGTTCATAGACACAATTATGTCCACTGCTTTCTCTTTTATGGAACTAAAGAAATTACTGCAAGCATTACACTGCAGTGCGTGTCTGGTGTCAGGAGAAATGTTTCCTGATTTAGGTTTTCATTAGGCGGAATACTTTATGTAAAATGACCAAATATGGTTTCGAAATCAGCCCGATATCCTTGGCATCACAAAATACACAACAAAATCTGTGCTTTCTCTCTTCACGGCTTCTTTGGATCCTATAAGCCAGGGGTCTCCAACTCCGGTCCTGGAGAGCTACTATCCAGTAGGTTTTCTGTCCCACTTGTCTTCTGATGAGCCACACCTGGCCCTGGTATTTACCTGAGAACAGGTGTGGCTCATCAGAAGCCGGGTAGGATAGAAAACCTACTGGACGGTAGCTATCCAGGACCGGAGTTGGAGACCCCTGCTATAAGCACACCTGATCCTGCCATGTTCCAGCAAAGCCACACTCAGGAGTGTGGAAAATACTTTACATCCTAGCATTAGTCCTTAATTTGTAAATCAGAAGGTGCCAGAACGTGAAAGGGATATGAGAGTGGAGGGGTAATGAGGCGGGCGCAGGTCCCAGAAGGCGTACAAAATGCAGTGCTGAAAATATATACAGTATGTATTTTTCTAAGAAAACATGTATTTTTAAGAATAAATCTAAACTAATAAAACTATCTATAAATTATATAGATTATATTTCTTTTTCATTTGATGTTATTGTTTTTCTTTTTCTTTTAACCAGACAACTGCTGGACCCACACGAACAGGTGCCGGAAGGTAGAGAGGTCCTGGAATACATTACCGCAGGATCCAGCATGAACTAAGCACTGGCTAGCATCTGTGTGTTAAAAACATGTTACTGAAAGTGACCCGATGTCATGAAATAATGCAACAAAGTTTTGAATGTTTCAACAATTGCACTGTGTCTCGGAAATGTTTTGCAGAAAACCTCTACACAAGACGAACGCTATTACCCAGACTCAAATTTACCATATTGGCTCAATGGCTGAATTATTGGCTAACCCCAGGCAATATGCATCACTGCCACCATGCTGATATATCGTCCACCATAAATCAACGCAGGGGTACAGCTGGTGTAAGGAAAGCATTTCGCCACTCCAAAGCTGCCCATCAGAAGAGTAAAATGGATCAGCCGCTGCTTCATTTATCTGTATTTCAAGTGCTGCGTGCAAAATTAACAATTCTGGCATATTGTCTATTTCCCACCTCCAGACAAATGGGCCTTAAATCCCCTTACTCCCTCTTCTCATAAGTGACATTTTATGACGTGACGTTCGTCTACATGCGCATCGATTTTCTTTTTATAGTGTACCGCAGATTTCAACATTTTACTGTATATTAAAAAGTTTGCTTGGTTTGTCCTTCACATACTGTATTCTTACTCATCCGTTCATTATGACCTGAACCGCTGGTGAGGCAGGCGGCTGCAGAGCATCTCTTCAGATTAAGGCATTAACCTCAGCTGGAGCTGAGAAACTCCCCGCTGCTTTCATTATGCACATCTCCTGCCCCACCCCCAAATAAACCCCCCTCTTTCCCCTCATCCTCGTGTCATGCCGGCTTTGTCCAGAGAAGCTCTAACCTTCCATGTGCTTTTTTCTCATTTGGAGGAATCAGCGATCCATTTCTAGCAGCCCTGGCAAATCAATCCATCCATCCATCCATCCATCCATCCATCCTCTGTACCCACTTGTCCTATGCAGAGTCATGTGGATCCAGAACCAGCCATGAAAGCTGCAGGTGCAAGGTAGGGAATAACCCAGGATGCGGCATCAACCCATCATAGAGTACGCATAAGAACATATGTGTAACCACTGTACCACCAGACTGTCACACCCACACGGGCGGGATCAAGCACCGGCAGGCGTTCAACATCTGATTGCTCCGCTACTTAAGACCTGCGGAGTGATCATGCATTGCGAAGTATTGTTTCCATTCTGCATGCGCCTTACTAAGCAATTTCTCTGTCTCTTGACCTCCCGGTTCGTCTTGCCTGCTGTCTCCTGCCCGTCTGTCTTGCCTTCCCTGCCTGCCTCGTCTGTTCCTCCGACCCGCCTGCCCTGACCTGCCCCGCCTGCTCTGACCTGCCCTGCTCCCTCGCCGGTCCCGTTCCTCCTGTCCCGTCGGAACCCCATCTCATCTCTTTGTATAGTACTGATCTCCCCGGCATTCCACCATCGCCTGTGACCCGACAACGATTCAGGATTACCCCGTTGGCTCTGTCTTCACCCGGTTTATCTAATAAACCAGTTTGCCTCTGCATTCCCGGGTCTGCCTCCTCCATTCTCGATTGTTATCACAGAGGCTATCCATCCATCCATCCATACATCTAATTTTTCGATAAATTAAATAAACATAGACGCTCCTCTACTTACAAATGAGTTACGTTCCAAATGGCTGTTTGTAACTTGAAATGTTCTTAAATCGTTACTGGACATCATTTAATGGTGTACCAAGTACTAAGAACTAGGATGCTGGGAGTACGCACGCTACGCTGCTGCACGGCGGGAGTAGCGGCCAGAAGTCGTACTAGGTGGAATTGGCGCACAGAAAAAAAAAAATTGATGCTGCACACAGCAAACGGGAGCCTAATGATCACAATTTGGACTTGCAGTCCTCTTCGTTTGTATGTCTGAAACTTCGTAAGTTGAAAGTTCGTAAGTGGAGGAGCGTCTGTATCTGCTTTTATTTCATCATTGCACTTCGTTGCTTATCCAGTAAAAATTTCCATGAAGCACAGAGAACACTGAACTGGATATCAGGTCATCGTGATGCTCAGGGACGAACACACTCATTCACTCACACGATGACACACTAAATTGACATACTGTATTTGTTTAACTGCATGTTTTTGGAATGCAGGAGGATACCAGAGTACTTGCCTTATCTTTACATTAATGCTTTAAAGGAACACAGGCATCCTCTTTCTGTATATAATGCAACATTAAAGTAAAATAAGCCAGTAATAACATTACAATACCTCAGGTTTGCATTACCTGATAATTAGAAGTACAGAATGTTCAATTCAGTTCAATACAATTAAATTTTATTTCTATAGTGCTTTCCCACAATATTACCTTGTCTCAAAATGCTCTGCATTATCCCTGCCCAAAATCTCCAGTGAGTGAACCAAAGGCAACAGTGGCAAGGAAAAACTCCCTAGAAGGAAGAAACCTTGGGAGGAACCAGACTCAGAGGAGGAGTCCATCCTCCAGGGGCCGGCAGAGGAAGTCAAATTAACAGCGTCCCAATTTATATGCTCCAGTTTGTTACGTCCGGGAGTAAATGTGGTGTCACTGGCAGCAGGGCAGGCAGGAGAGACGTCACAGGTGGCACGATGTCACAGACAGTAGAATGTCACAGGTACTACAATGAACTAGATTCCTGGTTCAACGCTGAATCAATTTTGGACAAAATCGATATCTGATGTTGATCAGTTCTATACAGGAAAAGAATCTAAGTCACAAACTGTAAATAATTATGTTCAAGTACGTGTAAGGACCTACTAATACTATCATCAAACAAATGGAGTCATTGAAATGCAGGGAAGGCTTCTGATAATAGCCAATATACTGTAGTAAATTATATGTTTAAAATAAGTTCTCTTGTCACTGGTGACAAATGCTTGACAGTATTGTTGTGGGAAATGTGACTTGTGGCGCTATAACTGCTGAGGTGCAGTGGATGGGAATCCAGTGTGACACCTGAGTCCAGTGACAGCGTAATGATTCAGTTACTTACCGACACGCATCTCCTCTCTCCTCATGCTCTCGTTGTCATGCCAGTCTTTCCTCTTCAGGCCGTCAGTCCAGGGGTAAACACGTCCTTCATTCACGCCTAATGGAAATCCCTATGGGGAAAAAAATGATGGAAATATTTTGAACCTCCAACAGACATCGGTTTACACCTAAACTTCATTGTGGATTCATTCAAGACAGTAAATCTACACTTGCAGGCACATGATAAAGGGTATCAAATTTTACGTGCAGGGAAAACTGGAATTAATTTAAAAACTGCCCCAAGATGCCTTTTGCTGTGGGACAAACCTGATGTCGCACTGAATCATAAGCAACCTTATTTGTTGGATACATTTGTTGGACATCCCACACATATACAGAATGTGCTAAATAACTCCTTTGTTTTCATATTTTATATAAAAGTATCAGATATTCTGCAACACTGAAAGAGTAATGATTCTGAGACATGAACTCAAACGATTCAGTTAAATGTACTGCTGCTTGCTTATAACACAACAAATATTTAAGACAAGTTGTGATATTTATCTTTACTTACTACTTTCATATTCCAGAATATTATACAGTTACCTAAGTATTGTGCATTATTATTGAAGGTGTGGTAACTCAATGGATGGACTCGACACCTCACATTTACAGTAGACGTCTTCTAGAGCAGGTGAAATTGCCGACAGCTTTTGATATTCAGATTCCACCTGTTCACCTGGGTTTCCTTCAAATACTCTGACAACTAGGCCTGGACTGTATCTAATGTTTCATATCATCACACTGGCCAGTCGTTATACCAGGGGCCTCTATCTATGGTCCTGGAGAGCTACTATCCAGTAGCTTTTCTATCCTACCTGGCTGTTCCGGATATTTACCTAAGAAGAGATGTGGTTCATGAGAAGTCAGGTAGAACAGAAAAGCTACTGGCCAGAAGCTCTCTGGACCAGGTTTGGAGATGGCTGCGTTGTATCATGGTATACAGTATTTTGACAGTATCTTCAAAAGCAACCCTACCATGGTATTTTTTAAGTCTTGATTTCAAGTTAAAATTTGCTGAATTATCATGGGGGACCTCACCCCGTCAGATTAATTTTGTTACAAAAATTTCAAAATACTGTGGCATACCTAAACTACTGTGGTATACCCAAGATACCATATTACAGTAATAGCACCCAAGCCTACTGATAACCTCCGGCATGAAAAAAGAAACATACGTTTTCTCAATATACTGTAAGTGGCGTCTGTGAATTTCCCTTCACAGGAACGTGTTTGCATACAGTATGTGCTCAGCATCGTTTCCGTGGCACCCCGCCCCCGCGGCCGTGACTAATGGCCTAAATGTAAATGTTGCCGGGAAAGAAATGGGTAGATGAAGCACTCTTCTCTCTCTTTTTTCTGCCTCTGGTGGATCTGTTCTTCGAGTGTATCTGGAATGCTGCAGAATATTTTTTTAAGTTTGTTATGCCCTATAATTTATAACAAAAGTCAAATTTTGGAAAGTTGCTGCAGCTGTTGAAAGTAATCTAATTACTGATAAAAGCCGATGATGGCGACGTTTTGTGCGTTACGCTAAATCAGCACGATGTTCTTCCACACCAACGATGGTACTGATCTGACCCCTTAAAGGCATTCTATTTTTATTGTTTATTTGTAAGGACTTGAGATCTTTAATTAACACCACCTTTAAATCATATTTCTGATTATTTCATGCATAATTGTCCTCTTTTCACAATCTGAGGCTAGGCAGCCATGCTTACTATCGCTGCACATTGTACTGAGGAGGGATAACCGCATACAGTATGTGACAAATAAAACTTTGAAACTTATAAAAGGTCTTATGCCACCATGCTGGATTACACATGCAGACTTATAATCTTTATGCTGCAGCATCAAACGCTCACATAGTCAGTGAGGGATGATTAGAACGTTAACAGCACTGTGACGTCAGTTTCTCGGTTCTCCCGTTCAAAGACCCAGGCAACCGACATTCCGTCACACGCAGTAAGTCTACCTTTGATAAGACAAGACGGAGAAGGAGACTTTCCCCAATAGATCAGAACAACTGCAGTTTTCTCTCACAGTCCAAAGACGGGCAGTTAGGTGGATTGCTGTCTCTAAATTGCTCATGTGTATTTTTGTCTCAGTGCCCTGTGAAGAGCTACGACCATGGATGGATGGATGGATGGGTGGATGGGTGGATGGATGGATATTTTCAAGAGACTGTAGAGCAGGGGTCTCCAACTCCGGTCCCGGAGGGCTACTATCCAGTAGGTTTTTTATCCTACCTGGCTTCTGATGAGCCACACCTGCTCCTGGTATTTACCTGAGAACTAGTGTGGCTCATCAGAAGCCGGGTATGATAGAAAACCTACTGGATAGTAGCTCTCCAGGACCGGAGTTGGTTACCGGAGTCATAAAAGAAGGGGTCATATACTGACAGGTAATCTAGGACAAAACAGAAGCACAACAAACTCAACATGTTATCCCTGTATTTTCATTGGAAGTAGATCTAGTTATTGGACTGCAAAAACATTCCACGTGTCAATGTGCTTGCTCACCATGGTACATCTACATTTCAAACCCATCTGTTCCACAACATAGACAGAAGCAAATGTGGACATTCATTGCACCTAAAGATGTACAGGAACATCTCCCATCAAAATTTAAAGTTATTGTAAAATAAGGTGTATTTGCTCTGTCTCATCAGCCCCATCACAGGGTCTTTCTACCCCTATAGCCTAGACTACCTACACAAGTCAAATATACTGAATGTCCCAGCTGGGTAGTATTACAGTAAGTATGCAGGGTGAGGACTTATTTATTTTTTAATCAGTAAGACTTTACATTAACTGCATCTTCATTAATGCATTTATAATGCATTCATAGGACATATATAAGCAGCATGTACGAATACCTTAGCTCCTACCATACCTTAACAGTTTTAATATACACTCAGTGGCAAAAAAAAGTGAATCACCCAGACGGAGTGGTGGGAATGAAATGAATCTGCATGTGGTGAAAGGTCATGTGACTGTATCACAATGATTATAATATCAGATCAAACGGGCAACAGAGTTGGCAGTATGGGCACACTGCTGGTCCCATGTCAGTAGGGCGTGGCACCCAACTGTCTTGTTGAAACACTGTACCAAGGTGCTGTCTCAGGAATGGTAAGACATGCAGACCCCGGATGTCACTGATATAGCGCTGTACCGCCAGGGTCCCCCAAATCACTACCAGACCTGAAGTCGTACCCTATGGCTCCCTATACCATGATGCCAGGAGTATCGCTGGTGTGTCTCTCCACCACATTGGCAGGATTGGTCCTCTCCCCTTGGCGCTGTCATACGTGCACACAGCGATCATCTGTGTTAATGCAGAACCGAGATTAATCGATGAACATGGTACGATGCCACTCGTCATCAGTCCATGCCTCCCGGTTGCGGCACCACTCCAAATGCAACCGTCCCTGAGCTGCTGTTAATGGCAGCCTACGCATGAGACGATGAACCCATAGTCCAGCTGATCCTCCCTTGGTGGGGTCTGTCTTGGGTGACCGAAACCTTCACGATATGTGGGTGCCCTCACGTGCCCGCTGGTTCCCACATCAGCCAACTGTGACATCTGCGTGCCCCACATGCCGGTCAATTGCACGATACGAACACCCAGCCTCATGCAAACCCACAATGCGACCTCTATCAAAGTTCAGTCTAATGCGTCTATGAGGCATCCTCTGTGTCTGGTGACTAGGCATGCCAGCTCCTTGCAAATCAAATCATTTACATACCCATCACTGGTCTGCACGTGTACCAAATTACAGCCCAATCAGACCATTATTTCAGGGTGCTTAACTTTTCTTGTCACTAAATTTATATTAGTAACAAACATTATTAACCTGCTTGTTATTATGATATAATGTGTTGTCAGTGTACATTAAAGTTGTTAAGGTATAATTACATACTGCTTATGAATGTTCTATGAATGCATTATGAAGGCATTATGAAGGTGCAATTAATGTGAAGTGTTACCATTTAATCATTACAACATGCTTGTCTTATTCAAATTTTTTTTTTTTTTTTTCGATTGCAAAGAACCAGGGAAGCACTGGGAGAAGGTTAGAAGAGGAACATTTTGGAACAAAGGAATGACAATGTGACAATGTTTGTCTGACAAAGTCAGTGAGCAGAAGAACACCTGCTTCCAGACAGTGATAAGAGTATGACAGAGGTACAGTTCTTCGGCCTGACTCCGTGTCAGACCATGGACAGGTCGGCATCCCCGAGGGTAAGGCTCCGGCAAACTGATCCTTAAATATGTTAAGCGCTTAACTCTTGGCTTAGGATAATGTTATTCTTTCACCAAGTACGTAGTCAGTTAGATGAATCGTATAGGTAATTCCATCTGCTTACTGTTTACTGTCATTGTCTAATTTAAATTTGCTGCTTCATTTTCATTTCACCACCAGTTCCGATGCTCCTTCAGTCCATCCCTTCTTCTCTACCTCTCTTTTGCTTTTGTTTAAGAATCCAGGATGTACTAGTTAGTAAATGTGACTCAGCAGGGGTTTGTCAGCAGGACCGTGTTTGCAGTGTTCCAGCACGCCTTGCCCTCCACTGCGCACATCTGCAGTGTAAATGAATATGTGTATTTGTTATAACCATTTTATCCCTAATCCTCCCTATTTAAAAATGCACCACACGCTCACTACAGTAGTTACTGAAACAACAGGAGTTATTGTTAGACTTATTGTTAGAAAGTAACTACATGTCTTGGTTCCCCCAATAACAGAAGCAACATTTCAATATTTCACAATGAAAAAGTGCCAAATTAAAGAATACATAATATATCTCAAGACAGAGCTCCCACGCATACATGGTGTATGCATAAAGGGAATCAGTCTGATGTGATGAATGAATATGTTCAGCAAGCCCATTTTCCCAGTGTTACAGCTAAAATGCTAGCAAGGGAAGACGTCCGATAGGTTTAGCATGAGCTCCAGAAACATAAACAGCTCAACTCGTGGATGTTCTATGAGAAACAATGAGTGTGGCGATGCTAGCAAGGCACTCCTAAGGCAAGAAATCATTAAGAGCAACAGTGGGTGGGAATGCATGATCTAGCATGACGGCACAAGACCTCTATAAGCAATGAAAAACAAGAAGGCAACCGATAACTAGTCAGTCAACAAGCAGTTACACTGGTGGCCAAAAGTGTGGAAACTTCCAATTTTTAGAAACTGTCGCTACAGTTGCTTGTTTAATCGCCTAATATATGATATTTGTGACATCCTTTGATTGTTTATAAACATTACCGCTAATATTCGTGGTCATTTTTAGAGCGTAGTACCAATTTTGGCCACTAGTGTAGTTTAAAAGAGTATACTAAAAAGGCACCAGTGAGATAGCCCAGTCTGCAGAGCACATAGCCGCTCTTCTAATCTGATATTTCACCACTGCAAGCAACAGACAGACCACGAGCAAATGACTCAACGGGGAGAAATGTGATATCATCATATCAGGCGACGTTACACGTATTCTCGACAAACTCTGCCCTTTGAGGTTTCATTGAAGATGGCAGTGAGCAACTGCTGATCTGAGGCTGCACAGTGGACGGGTTGTACCATGCCCTCTTCATCACTGATTAGTGCAACCAAAGGGGAACTAATGAAGTAAGTACTCAAATCCTACCCACCGTCAAGGCTCATTCATAGTCT
Source organism: Hippopotamyrus pictus (assembly GCA_026781145.1). Classification (NCBI taxonomy): domain Eukaryota; kingdom Metazoa; phylum Chordata; class Actinopteri; order Osteoglossiformes; family Mormyridae; genus Hippopotamyrus; species Hippopotamyrus pictus. The sequence goes on along the minus strand of JAODLC010000015.1, from coordinate 13,194,281 downwards.
TAATTAGTACACATGCGACGTGAGAACCATAACACAGGTGGTTTGCATGCCAACCATAAATACGTCTGAAGCAATTACTAAATTTATGGGCAGTTGTGGAACAATGTCTGAAGGCCTAGATTGTAATATCCTTCACCAGGCTTTAGGTGTCTTGATTTTTCTCCAAGCTAAACGATGCCATATTGTATATTACTATAGATGCTGGTATGTACTGGTCACTATGCTTGTAGGCTACACTGGCTATGTATGATGGTTCTTCAGAATATATCAGAGCAAAATGTTAAATGGCCAACTTAAATCAAAATTTTAATCACATAAATGGTGCAAAAATAGCAATTACAGATCTCAATGTTACTGTGTATGAGACCATTAATAGATATTGATTTGGTATTTATAAATACTAAATGTGTGTTCACTAAATTTTTTAATATCATATTAAGCACGTGGTTCCATCCATCCACCGTCAAAATGCTTTTCCAGTAAAAGATAGCTGGTGATGCATGTGCCTATCTCAAGTAGGACAGGGCACAAAGGCGACATCTCTAAATGAGATTCCAGTTTATTACAAAGACACACAGAAAGACACACATTCACATACAATGGGTAATTTAACAATGCCAGCTCGCCTAACAACATAGTATTTCTGGATTGTAGAAGGAGAGTGCAATACCCAGAGGAACCCTACACAAACACAAACAGGCCAGTTCCAATTACATTGTTTTCATCCATCCATCTTCCAACTACTGCATTGATTTTACACGTCAATTGTTTTAATTGTTTCAATGGGTAAAATGGGAAACAGTTAATGTGGCGTGTCTCTCTGCAGGTTAGGACTCTATATCCGTGATCAAAAGGCCGCTGGTTCGGATCCCGCGGTCGTCAGATTGATGCCCGTGTTGGGCCCTGGAGCAAGGTCCGTAGCTCCTGTTTGCTCCAGGGATGCTGGATGCTAAGCCCCAAACTTGATGTCACATGTAGGTGTGTCTCATGGAGAGCAAAAGTGGATTGGTGAAAAGACAAATAGACAATTAAAGTATCTATTGTATTAATGTTCCACTTGTGCATGGAAGGCTAGACACAATACAACAACAAAATGAAATAAATACAATTTTCTTGTGACCAGCTCCACGATATATGCTTGTTTTTTAAAATGTTAAAATGTTTTACCAACTAAAACAAACAGGCCCAGTGCATTGTAACAATATACAGTCGGGTTTTGTGTCAGGGCCTTTACTTGTCATGCAGTCTGCATAAATTGTCTAAATTGTCAGTTTATTGTCCTTAACTGAGACTCATCGTAAGAAAAGCATGATCAAAGGCTAACAGATAGCAAATCCCAGCAGCAACATCTAAAGTCTGCCGTGAATATACAGAAAGTTTCACATCAATTGATTACAACTGTTGAAAAAGTGTTTTATAGTTGGGCCTCGGAAATAATCAGTTTGTTACAGTTTATGGATGACGTTACTAAACCGAAATCTAATCAAGCTGATGGAAGAACGTACTTATTTACCCCTTTTAAAAATGCTTAACACACCTCATTATAACTTCCTCATTCTTGGGCGGAAGGCAGGACAGTTAACTGGAACAGTTTCAACAGCCCAATAAGCTATCTTTATCAAATTGTATGTGAGTTGCCATTTACACTAAAAATAACTTATTGGCCCGAGTCTCTGAAGTACAATACGTGCAAAAACATTATTCCAAAAGCAGGTCCATTATAAACTGAGTGAGAGCCCTTTCAGTAACTGTACAAAGATAAACTAAAGATACGACCCTCCTATTCGGCAGGTAGCCCTGCCTTGTGCCATGTTCACCCTGGGATAGGCTTTGACTCCCCCCGAAGACCCCAGCCGTTAGAAGATGAATGGATAGCCATCATAAAAATGTAAAAATTCTACATCTAAACGAACCCACAGTACTGCAATTATAACACAATATTCACAAAAACTGAACACACACAGACACATTGATGACTGTGTTATCCTTTAATCATAGCATTAAACAACTCATTGGCCAATGTGTCAATTAAAATCACCAGTCGATCCATTTTCTGTAACCACTTGTCCTATTCAAGGTCATGGTGGGTCCAGAGCCTCTCCCGGAGACTATAAGCGGAAGGGCAGACTCACACCACCCACAATTGGGTAATTAACCTCAGCATGTGTTTGAACTGTGGGGGGAGACCAGAGTACCTGGAGGAAACCCCACGATGACACGGGGAGAACATGCAAACTCCACGCACATGGAGCCACGGAGGAGGCTCAAAGTCGGGTCCCGGAGGTGTGAGGCGGCAGTGCCAACCACAGCGCCAACCGTGCCACCCTCAAACACCGACCTAAAATTCTAAGCAATGAGCTTCTAAAATAGCCAAGGCTTTATGCGGCCTCCTGGCTGGGCAGAGTCCGAGGCTCGGTGGAGGCGTGGTGGCACGGCTGTTCCATTCCTCTGGCAGCCTCTTCTGTACTAAGGTCCGGAGCCTTCTATAAGCTCCGTCTGCCAGCTGGATGATGGACCAAGTCGCATGCTATAATAGTATGTTGCAATAGTCTAGACGACAGCTGACCAAAGACTTCGCCAGCGGCTTCGTTTAGAGCATCCTGAGTTATGGGCTGATCTTTGAGATATTGTACCAGAGGCATCTGAAGCGCCAAGTTACAGCTTCTGTGTGTTAGGGGAAATGAAATTCCTGCCAAACAGGACACTGAGATATATGAAGACAGCCTAAGGTGCTACGTTTAACAAGCTTAAGGATGATAGAGGTTATCTCAGCTTACCTATACCTATTTTTCGAATGTCTTTAGGTGTGAAATCAGTATGTGATATTTAAATTTTATCACATTTACTAATTTAAATCCCTCTGCCATTCTCAGGCATTCAACACCATCTAGGGTAAAACATTACGTGTCACAACAATGGAGCACCACTGGATTGGGAGATATACCTTGCACTAATCTGGTGCAGTGGCAAATAAACAAATAAACCAACCAGCTGATTGATTGGTTAATCAATAAACCAATCAATCAGTTAATAGCTCATGCACTGAACATCCACTCAATCTCCTTTTCCATAAGCAAAGCTCTGCACTAAGTTGCAGCTTTTTCCAACCATTCCAGCCCATATTATATCAGCTGTGACCATGTGTGGCAATGCTAAAAATCGACATCTCATAATATCCTTTTCATAAACCTAATTTCCTACACTGAACTCGAATAATTGCTCTTACTGTAGATATAACATACAGCATGCAATGATTTGTAAAATTAATATTGATAATGGAATGTGACCAAAAGACTAATATGATTCACATTATCACCCCAACCTGAGATTATAACAAATAGCACATGGAAAAAGAACAAATAATATTCATTTCTTGGTTTCTAAGCAGAATCGCTTAATTATTGTGGGAATTAAAAATGGGGAGTAAAAAAAAATATGAAAAAATGATTGCAGTCACAACACCAAAATCTTTACTTATGCTTATAGCATATATGTGTGAAAGTGTCACCTTGGGAGAGAGTGAAGAGTAATCAAACAGAATCATCACATTTCTAATGGTAATAGTCACAGGGACAGTTGTTGACAGCCTCGGGGGAATCAGTCTTAATTACTTCAGCTTACTTTTTCTTCTGCCTTTGCCAGAAATCCCCCAAATCCACATAATTCCTGAGCTTTTCTGGTTCGACAAATTGAATCAGTTAATAGCTCTATATGAGTGACACCTGGGAGAGTCATTACAGGACGTAGGAAAGTGTCAGGGAGACTTTTCTGGGGAAGGACTGTATCTCACTATGATTATAAAAGGTCTAACATTTAGGTTAGCAGTTCTTACCTGACAGCTCTGTATTTGTTCTCTTAACCAGACAGTTGAGTTCAACTACTTGGAAAAATCAAGACAGCTTGATTTACAAAAAAAAAAAACCTCATTCATATTCTGTTCTCAGTTTTCTACCTTGGCACATAAGTTCTAACATGCAAGTTCAGGTAAATTCACGCATCCATAAAAAATTCATAAAAAATCTCTATATCCAAACTGTCATAAACCCAAAAAGGTTATGAATACGGCAAAATATTTATAAAGCTTGAGGAGCCAAAATTATGCTTTGGCAGCATACAGCCAAAGTATTTTTTTGTTGGATTTTTTATGGTTCAAAAATCAATTACGAAACCCATTGTGTATGCTGCCACTGTACAGCAACAGTTTACAAGACTGGTAAACAACCCTTAAAGAAATAGTTGTACTGTACAATGGCATTCAGTGATATTGTTTAATCTACATTGGTATTGACATTGTTGCAATTACTGGATCAGATTGAACAAAACAATTTTAATTTTATCTTAACAGCACAACAACTAATTGATAAAAGTGGCAACGTATGAAAATAGATCAGTGGCCTGTACTACGAAGCGGGGTTACTGGCTTATCGGGGTAACTTGTCTGATTTAAGGTACCACGGTTTAAATGGACTTCATATTCGCTCACTTACATTTTGCCCAGACTACCTTAAATCCTACAAGTTACCCTGATAAGCTAGTAACCCCGCTTCATAGTTTTCAGTAATTCTAAGGAATGCTTTATGTTAGTACAATTTAAATTCATCTTCAGTTGTCTAGATTTCTTGATTTTTTTTGTCTCCCTCTCTACTATTTGAGCAAATCTAATTATCATTAAAAAAGAATAATTGGTGATATATATTTTCCATTAGGGGAAAACAGATCTTAATTATCAAAAATTCCAAAGGAAGGCCACAATAACACAAAATTATGCATTTTGTTTATTTTTTCGTTCTGCATTTCAAATATGCATGTCCTGTATTCTGTAGAATGTAAACAAAAAGTTTGTTGATGAGTCAGGAGAGACAATTCACCAGTCTCACACAAAAAATTAAACAGTGCCTGAATCCAGGACGTATGCCCTATAGAGGAGGGCTATATTATTTAAACAAACAGGCCCAGTGCATTGTAACAATATACAGTCGGGTTTTGTGTCAGGGCCTTTACTTGTCATGCAGTCTGCATAAGTTACTACCCTGTGTTTCATCATCTGTGCTTTGTTGAATACACCATAATTTATGTAGCTTATGCGTTATGCATAATTATGCATTACTTAGCAAGCAGCGAGCTAAAATACAAAATGCCTAAATGTGATAATCTTCTTTTAGGTCAACAGAGTCTTTTTCCTTACTTATTATCGAAATAAAGGCATATGAAAGGCTCGCCAATTACATCATCTCGTTTTGCACATCAATGCGATGGAGAACTCCAGCGGGGAGCACAGGTGTGGAAAAACGAGCAGCGTCCCCCCAGCACAGAGCGGACGAGCCTCGCGTTTCCAGCTCAGTCTGCGGGGTGAGCGCAGTAGCAGCGAGCGGAACCATTTTCCGGGTGGCTGCCGAATCAGAGATGAGCGGGATTACAGCGCTGTTCCGGGATGCCGTGCTGAGCGCCTGCGCTTGCCGAGCGGCTGGCATGCGTGCGTCCCTACGCGTCCCTACGGTGGCCTTGGGCTGCGGGCCGACGTCTGTGCACAGCAGCGCTAAATCAAGGTGTCCGATTTTGACTTACATTACCCTTCAACCTGGGTGATAGGGCCTGATAACAAAGATTGCAAATGTGCATGGAAAAATGATGAAACACATTCCCAGCACATTTCATATAACCGCCAAATTGAGTGAACAGACAAAAGTAAACATATAAATTCATGATAAATGGGTGAATGAATGAACGGATAAATAATCAGACTGACAGACTGTCACAGACAAATACGAAAAATATTTATTCCCCCCCCCCCTCTCTTTTTGATTGGAACATTTCAACAAAACCAGAAAACACAGTAAATACATGAGGAATGTATCATTTGTGAAATGCTGTATTACAGCAATATTTATTTTAAAACTATACACACGAATTAGGCAGTAATTAGTACACTAAATTACTACCTGGCTGTGATTTTATCATTAAATAATGAATAATGTCAATAAGTAAATAAAAAAAATCAGATAGATTCAGTTAATGGGGATGAGTTGGTTATGGATTTTGCCCTTTGGTTCTTCATCTTGCTATAAAAAGAACACATTTGAAAATGTCTATAAGACTTTAACAATCTTGAACAGTCTATAAGAGTCAGAGAATTAGATTAGAGAACCATTATTACATATTTTGTTCTGCTTCAGACATCGGTAACTTTCCCTCCCAGCGCTCAGTTTGCATCGATTTGGATAATGGTTACCTACTGTACATGTGCCCATCACATTAATACAAATACCAATTCATACCGCTATTACTTTGTGTGACTGCATTATAAGATGTATAATGCAAGACCCTAAGACACAATTCCTTTTCAAATCATTCCTAACAGATTTTGAGCTTTTATGATTTCTGTTATTGGAAAATGGATGGATGGATGGATGATTTCTGTTATTAAATAGAGTATATAAGCCTATATCCAAAGTTATTTCACAGACATGCCTATTTTTGCACATGGTTGGAAGGTCTACACCTGACAACAATTCACACCTCAAAATGGACCCAATTTTTTATCCATCATTTCTAACACTCGGACACTTCATTGTCATGGGAATGTGAAAATTAAACTGAACACTGCAGGCTTGAATGCAATGGCAGCTTTCAAACGTCAAGGACTGCTCAGTCTGTAACTGCTTAATGAGAAGCAATGTTATTTTTAGCAAATCTCCCATTTTCATTATAATTGCAGATACATTTCTACATTTTTCTTTTCTTTTACAACTAAATTTCTACATTCATTGTCCGAGTACTTGTACATTGTTCAATGACAATAAAATTTAATCTAACCTAATTTGCTAAGCCTTCCTCGCAGAATGCTCACCAAACCCAGGATGTCAATAGCAGTCCTTGATCTGTGACAGTATCCTTGGGTATTCCAAAGAATCTGCAAAATTAATGAAATACGCGGGGGCTTCCTCTGTCATGAAATCCATTACTTTGTGCAACCATGCTTGGTGGAGGGTTGACACCTGCGGGTGGCGAACTGGGAGTCTTTGAGGAGATGACAAAATGTCAAAGATCGTTCGTAAGTGGTGGCGACCCGATTCTTCGGCCAATAGCCGTATGATGCCCGGGTGACCAGCTTTCAAGGATGCTGGTACCCATTAGGTGGTGGTCAAATACTGGCTGGAGAAAAAGTCTTGTTTGAAGTTATGGAACTTGGGTCAGCATGAAAGACCTCAGAAAGTTTACTCAATCTGAAACCTAACTGGTGCTAGTACTCATGAAGGCATTATGATTTCAGGGGTCGCCAGACTACGAGGGAGAGTGTTGGCCTTCTTCTTTTTCCAGTGATAAATAATCGTAAAATTTAAGCAAGCGAAGAACTCAGCCCACTATGCCTGTGGAGAGTTCAACCTTTTAGATTCTCTGATATATTCCTGATTCATCCACCTATGAGGTTTCCACTTTCATCAGGGTTGCTGGTCAGCAGGCTACCATGTTATTTTCAACTTGGGACAAGTCTGCACTCACATTTGCATGTATGAAAGAGTTATTTTACCTTGCAAATAGTTTATAGGGTTTGCAAACTACCTCAATGCTTTTGATTTTAATTTTAAGTTTATAATTGAATTATATAGATTTGCCTAAGAGACTTTGAATGAGCGTGAGAGTCTGAAAGTCACGGCAGATGCATGACAGTTGGCAACCTGGATTCATGAGGAAACGGTCAGGCCTGGTTGCTTAAGTGGAGGTGAAGAGATGCTTGCATTGCTGGAAGGTGGTACAAGCAGTCATCCTATGTGATTTTTGTCTCAGCTCTGCACATGAGGGTATTCATTGGGGTGGCTATCGTACAGCTGCAGGTGCATCTTCTGTAAAATTTCAAAGCCTAAGAAGCATTGCAAGTCTTTAACTGTACTAGACTTACATTAGCCTATTGAATGGTAAAATCAGGGAAGTAAATTAGTAGATCAAAATTTTAAAAACTTGTGACCTGTATTATCCATCCCCGCCATGACCAGCAGGGGTCGCTGCTGGTTCTCCAGATCCCGTGTGTCTTGCTCATCGTGTCCAATCCTATTGTGCTAACCGTCCATACCTGCATAGTGTCAGCCCCTCGTTAGTCATGTGTATAAGTGCTTCCCCAGTTCATTAGTTGTTACCTGTAGTTGCCCCAAACCCCAGCCAGGTCCAGCTGGAGGACTGGCTGACCTTTACTTGTCCTGAATAAAATTCCCTTCTGGGGGTTGACTTCACTCATGGCTGCTTCTGGGGTTTTTACACCTTCCTGCTTTCCCGCGACATGACAGCATGCCTTCGAATATGTCATTTATGAAGAAGTGAAACACTGGGTGGCCATAGAACCCTTATTGGTTATAAATTCAGTCCTGAAAAATACTGACTCCCTCACCAGGGTCCCCCAGATATCTCCTCCTCTCCAGGGACGTGTTGTGCATCCTAGCTTGAAGTCTCCAACATTACTACAATATAGGCATATGAGTAGATGTTTTTCCAAGGATAAGGGAGCTTGTCCCAGCTGCATAGCGGTGGGGTCAGAGGTGTTGAGGGTATGAGAGCTGACAGACTGATTGAATCACTTGAGATGAGCTGTTATCTTTGATCTTATAAAAGGTTGCCTATGGAAACTGACATTTGGATAAATTTATTCAAGTTACACACATCACCTTGACAAGCCAGCTCCTTGGATGCAGGTCCAAGTGTAGCCCCAAGAATACCTGGTAAGTAGGGCTGGCCACAGGAAGGAGCTGAAAACTCCAGAAGGCAAAGCGCATTCTGATTCCAGCTGATTACTCTGGCATATCAGACACAATCCGGTCCGTAAATCCGGTCCGTAAATCCCACACAGCTGTGGAATGAAGACCTCAACGTGTAGAACTAAGTTGCTGATGTTAATATAGAACTATGTTGAAATGATTGATGTGCATTTGGCACTGCATGAGAACACCTTTTCACATATTAGGATAGCCATCGTACTTTTCTGGGGTAGCGAAGAGCTTCCCCCACATCAGGACCGGATGAGGTGAGATGCTCAAAGGATGAGTCTGTCTTGTCGGCGCCACCAGAGCTTGCAAACCGGAATATAATTGAGTCAACTCACCCAGGTTCTGCTTTTGACAGGTAATTCTTGCCTGTACCTCTGCTGGATCCATTGTGGTGAAGGATCCTGTAATGATCAGATGCGTCGAAGCATAGTAGGAGCGCTTCATTTATTTAGCAAAAAACGTAGCCCGCAAAACAGGCAGAGGATTGAAAAACAAGTGAAGACAAAGGCGATTACAGGCAAATAATGCAACAAATCCACTGTAAAAATACAGGTCAAAGTGTCAAAGTCACCAATTTGATAAGAGTGGAAGAAGGCAAATGACCAAATCCAAAATGAGCAAGAATATAAGCAGCTGTCGTTCACATTTAGCATATTTAGCAGACACTTTTGTCCAAGCCAAACATACAAGAGAGGCAAATAACACACTGCAAACTGTCAAGGAGTCAATGGATGCTCAGGCAGAAGTGTAAGCAGTACTGAAGCAGGAGCTACACACTAAGAACCTAAAATGACTATTCAACGACCAGAAGTAGAACATTAGAACATTCAATTTAATTCAATTCAACGTATTTTTATATAGGGCTTCTCACAACAGAGTCATGCCAAGGTGCTTTACATGGATGTGTTGTGATTTAAAAGAAGAGATATTCAGAGAGGCTCTAACATGAGGTGATAGACTATTCCACAGCTATAGACCATAAACTGCAAAAGCACAATCCCCTTTACATTAGACCAGGGGACAACCAGGAGAAGACTGTGTTTGAGGGGTCGATTTGCCGTGAAGGAGTTATTAGATAAGTGAGGTGCTTTTAACACCTGCTAGTTAACCAGGATTTGCTAAAGGTACATCGACTACTCAATGCTACTACACAATTGAGAACAAGAAGTGACCAGGTGTGGCTGAATGGATGCTCTGCGTGGTTTGGGTGTTATGAAAATAAAACTAAAGTGTATAATCCAGACAAAGTAAGCATCAAAAGATGGAAACTTTAACAGAATTTGCTAGTACTGTAAACTGAGTTTATATTATCTATCTATCTATCTATCTATCTATCTATCTATCTATCTGTCTGTCTGTCTGTCTGTCTGTCTGTCTGTCTGTCTGTCTGTCTGTCTGTCTGTCTGTCGATCCATCCATCCATCCATCCATCCATCCATCCATCAGAGTCTGTCCATCCTATTCAGGATCCAGGGGGTACCCGGGAGACTGTAAGTGCAAGGCAGTTTATATTATAAGTTCATTCTTTTTTTTGTTTTTTTACTGTAATGAGTATTATTATGACAGCATTAAAAACAACAGCTCCTCTGTGCTTTTGGCACTCAAGCACTGAGACCCATCTTGAATACATGGAAAAAGATGTTTGAATTTTTAGAAAAAGGCTGTAAGGCTAGAGGAGCAACCGTTCCCCAGAAGAGAAAGGCTCCAGGTTCAGGTCTCGCACAGATAGCTTGAATAATTTAACAGAGTCAGTGGTGCCCTTGAGATCCCTGGGTAAATCACTATAAAGACAAAACAAGCATTCAAATTTGCAGATAATGAATAGACTGTGTGCCAGCATTTCTTCATAAATACAGAACAATATTATTAGGGAAAAATAACAATGCAATGCAAATTTCTGGGAAGAAGTAAGCAAAAAAAAACTAAGCCTGTCTTCCAGATGGATTCATTTTCGTTATTGTAAGTGAAAATATCAATATTTATTTGTGTATGGTTCATGATTATGACACATACTGAGGAGCCCTGAATGCAGGAACACTTTGAAAAACATAAAGCACAGCTCCTGCTGTGAATGCTGCACACCAAACTTGTTTTCCTCTGCAGAAGCAGATAAACTGCGAATCTCCAGATTGTTCAAGGAACACATACAAGTTAGCCTGTAACAAATCTGTCATATGCAACATACAACATTTATCTGAAGTAATTTGTAACATAATATTTCCTTAGCCTTTAATGTACTGACAGGAGCATCTTATATTTTGTTTTATTACAGTATGTCTGAATGTCTGACATATTTATATAAAATATAACTGTAAGCATATTGTGTTAACAAAAGAATACTTTTAAAACTATTTTATGGTAACATGAGGGGACACAAATAAATGTAGTAGTACACTCTTACTTAATGTATTAATTAACAAGCAACTAACTGTTACTTATACTGATCCCTTCTTCCTTCATCATTAATCAATCATAATGGTTCATATATCTCATGCAGTTACTACATTTTTTCATTATTTATAGTGGAGTACTAACTGAATTACTATTACTATGCCACTTGTGCCCCCTCAAATGAAGCCCATCCGTCCATTTTGTGAAACCACTTGTCCTATTCAGGGTCCTGGGGGGTCTGAAGCCCATCCCAGAGGCTACAGGTACAAGGTGGGGAACAACCCAGGATGGGGCACCAACCCATCGCAGAACACACTCACACACCAATCATTCACACACAATATGGCAACTCCAACTAGCATTAGCATTGGAGTATGGGGGGATACCTGAGTACCCGGAGGAAACCCCACAACGACACGGGGAGAACATGCAAACGCCACAAACATGGAATCTCAGCAGAGGCTTGAACCTACGTCCCAGAAGGCAACAGGGCTCCCCACCCCACCACCCCCTCAAGCGGTGTTATCTGTTTTATTTTACAGAATTCTCTCAGATCCCATTTCAAAGCCATTTTAACTGTGTACTAAATACTGTTATCTCATCTTGAGATTCCTTTTATCTTTATTCCTTCGTGTTAAAAAGACAAAAAAAAAACAGAAGCAGTTGATCATTCTGACATATTTATTGTTCGGCCGGTTTTCTGTAACCTGGTATTTCCGATATAGCAAACACTTACAGTATTTCTTCTTGCAGTGAACACTTCAGGCAGTAATACTTGTTAATACGGTGCCGGAAAGGCAGCCCTGCTAGAAGGAGAATCTTTGTGAGCAGGAAAAATACGGTAGTAACATTCATATGAAAAAAAAATGAATCGGCTTAATAAATAACCAACAGGAGTTAACACTTTTTGGCCGCCCCTTTTTCCCCCACAATCTTATTAAATTGCATTGCAGTCACAGGCAGATTTCGGGGTCCATCCATTATCCAAACAGCATGCTTTCCCAATACATTATTCATACTTCACCAGAACATACATAGTCAGTTTTACTAGGTCAACATTAAATAAATAGGCTTACTTTATGTATGCTGATTAAAAATGACCCAAAAACATTGGCTCCCTGCACGTCTCTGTATATCCTTTTAACGCCTGCTGAATGCCTGCTCAAGTGGTTGGGGCCACCATGATTAATGACACCTTCCTTGGCCTTAGCATCAATGCCATGCTGGAATTCAAAGAAAAAAAAGTTTCTGAAATGATTATTTCTCTCCGGGGTGCTCAGTAATCTATTGCTTTAAAAGTGGAGGATGTGCTGAAGATAAAACATTTTATTTGAGGGCAATTGGTGCAATTAAAATCTTCGAGGCACAACATGTATTAAAGGTAAGCAATCCGTGTCTGCATCTTTGACAGTTAATATGAGATGCACTGTAAAGATTTTGTGTAATTGTGGCCTCAGTGTGGGATGACTCTGTATTGTCACTCTGTTAAGCTAAAACCACTTGTGAACAGAGGTAGACATTTCAGGTCCACAAAGTAAAAATCCAAACCAGGATTTTCTTTCAACCAACCAGTTGAGCATAAAGAGCCACAGTCATACAGTACTCAACTGGTTGGTTGGAACAAAATCCTGGTTTGGATTTTTACTTTCTGGACCTGAAATGTCTGCCTCTGCTTGTGAGTGCCCTTGCATACAAATGGACAACCACCCATCTTCTAGCAGCTTACATGAAGTGGTTTGTAGCGTGGAGCTAAGGCACTAACCACTAAATATAACATTCAGCATGAAAGGAGGCCACTAGAGATTTTGGGCCCCATGAAAATGCATATTACATCGGGCCCCCAACCCAGATCAATCCAATTATGTTTCACATTTTTTAGAGCCCCTGTCACTTAGACGCCCTTGGAATCTTCCTAACGTCCCCCCTTGTGCTGTCTGTGTCTGCATGATGTCAGCCTTTACTGTTTCAAAAGAAATGTCTGAAGCATAGAATATTTTACTTCCGGCATAACATACAGGAACTATGAGTACAAAATGAAATGCATGTATCATCCCTGCATTCTGGGGTGGCGCGGCAGCACAGTGGTTAGCAGAGTCACCTCACACCACTGGGATCAGGCTTTGAGTATCTGCCAGAGTTTGTACGTTCTCCCTGTGTCATCGTAGGGTTTCCTCCTGGTATTCTGCTTTACCCCTACAGCCCAAAACATGCTGAGGTTAACTGGAGTTACCAAATTGTCCACGGGTATAAATGTGTGAATGACTGGTGTGTGAGTGTGCCCTGTGATTGGTTAGCGCCCCATGGTGTGTGAGTGTGCCCTGTGATTGATTAGCGCCCCATGGTGTGTGAGTGTGCCCTGTGATTGGTTAGCGCCCCATGGTGTGTGAGTGTGCCCTGTGATTGGTTAGCGCCCCATGGTGTGTGAGTGTGCCCTGTGACTGGTTAGCGCCCCAGGGTGTGTGAGTGTGCCCTGTGATTGGTTGGCGCCCCATCCTGGGGTGTTCCCTGCCTTGTACCCATAGGTTCCAGACCCCTGTGACCCTGAACAGGAAAAGCAGGTACAGAAAATGGATGGTGGATAGATGGATTCTTGTACTCACTGTTCTTTGTTATAATAGTAAAATAGAAATAATGCACACAATTTACATATAAATAATATCTTATTACATATGGCATGATTGCAATTGTAACAAATAAGTTACAATTTGCATTATTTTCTATGTCTGGGTTTGACTAATTTTAAACATTAAAATGCACCAGAACGAGGGATCAAGTTAAACAGTATTTCTCTTCGCTTCATTTGCTGTGGCCTGCATCCTGTCCTCGTCTTACCCACGTTTTCACACTCGCTTGGTTACTTTGATACATCGCACACACACAACAAGTCCCATAATGCACCAGTGCATTGTTACATTCACCAAACAAAACACATTGTATTCCGGTTCTACATATTCGGCATTTTCCAAGCAAAGGCTGTCTGCTTCCCTGAGATTTCCGGGCGGTATACACTCATCACCTACCATTCAGCAGTCTTTATTTCCCACGCTTCAAAGCAGAAATCCTCATGCCCCACTTTCGGCTTAATTGCAGTTTCACGTCCCCTTGAGCTTTGACTCAGCAAAAATTCAGAATATAACTCCCAGGAAGAAAAAGTGCCCAGGGGCTGTAACTGATTATTCAAGAAGATGTTAAGGGGGTGCTGAGGTTTAATGTGATTCTGCAATGATGGTTCGGCTTCTGTCCAGTTCTGTAACTAAGTTAAAAGTCTGTCGCATACATATAGGGGCGAGACTCGCGTACACAGTAACTGCCAGACAGGCTGCTGCCCTCCAGAATATGAATCACACTGCTGTTACTTTTTATCTCTTTTTCAATGAAACTACTTAAATAACCATATTTTAGACTCCAACTTCAGATGTGTCCTTTTTCTCACGGCTTATAAGCCCAGAGTCAGCTGGATTTATCGCTGCTCTTAATGTACCTACAGCATGTTTGTGTTTCAAGTGGAATGTGTTAACGATTTAAAATTTGTCTTGAGTTTGGCCTGCGCAGCTGAGAGGTGAAAACCATTAAGTAAATTGTAAAAGAGACTTAATCTTATTCAACCATAAGGCAGAGAGTCCACTGAAAATAAACAGTACCAATGCAATTAAAGAGATGGAACAGTTTATAATCAAGAGCCACTTAAGACCTGTTCAATTTGGTAAATAAGTACATTGGAGAGTTATGTGTTGTGCTGCTTTCTGTGATAAAGTACACATACGTTAATGTGTTAGGAACAAGAAATAAACCAAAATTGACAAGAAATTCATTCATCAAAAACTTGTTATCCATCCATCCATCTTCCATAACTTATTGCAGTATAGAGCACTATCTATCTATCTATCTATCTATCTATCTATCTATCTATCTATCTATCTATCTACCTACCTACCTACCTTGCTACCTACCAATGGGTATAAATTATGGAGGGATGGGGGGTTGTAACCCCCCAATTATCAAAACCAGCCAATGCAACACCCTGGACCCCTTTAAATGGGTGGAGACCTCAACCCCCCATCAATGCTCAATGCAAAGTTATGCCCTTGTATCTATCCTGCTTCTGCCCTAGATTTTTTGGCCACTCTCCTTGCATGACTACATTGTTCTCGTACTATGTGTCTATCTTAGGCAACGCTCCTAAATCTCTTGTAAGTGATGAATTGGCTTGAGGTCTGGTAACTGGCCAATCACGCAAGGTCTGTGTTACATTTATGCTCATCCTGTGGATGGAAGCATCTTCATCCCACAAGATTCGATTCGATTCGATTCAATTCGATTCCATTGCATTCGATTCGGTTCAGTTTCCATTAGGCCAGCCTGTGGCTCAGTGGGCTAAACCTGTGTTTCTGTAATCACAAGGTTGCCGGTTCAAATCCAGCCTCAGCACACCTGTGGGTCCTTGAGCAAGACCCTTAACCCCCAGTTTCCTGGGCACCCCAATGGGCAGTTGCCCTTCAAGGACAACTTTCTCCACAAAAGAGCAAGTTGAGGAGGCATAAAAGCAATTTCCCCATGGGGATCAATAAAGTGTCTATTATTATATAGCACTTTTAACAACAGTAATTGTCACAAAGCACTTTACATTTAACCGGCCAGAACCCCACCAAGCAAGCCTGAGGCGACAGTGGCAAGGAAAAACTCCCTCTAGCAGGATGAAACCTTGGGAAGAACCTAGACTCAGAAGGGGACCCCATCCTCTTCTGGGCGACCGGGGAGCATGAAACTGGATTTACAAAAAGTTTTAAAAAGTTTTAAAATGTCATGGATTCCACCCCTGTCGTGACAGAACTGCAACACCATTGAAAATGTGCCCATTCAGAGCGGCTAAGTGTTTCTCTGGAATTAGCCAGCCCGCTAAAAGGTTGAGTGGAAATAAGCTACGGCAGGATAAAGAACCTCATCATTACAGAACAGCCAGAGCCCCGCACCGTGGGAAAGAAGTGCATGACACAGTATGCTTCTTTTGGCTTACAGCTCACATGGACTCACATGGACTCACATGGTTTAGGGTAACCACATGACATTTTAAAACTTTTCAAACTCCTGACACTGCCTTTGTACCACTGTACTTAAAAAAGGCAGGAGTATGTTTTTAGGTATAAGGGGTTTACATTAAGGAACATGACCACAGTATATAAAATCAAGTTCACTTGGTAACACTTTATATGAATGCCACGTCTATAAGAATCTATGAACGTATTCATAACACATCATAGTGCACTCATAAAGCATTGAAATCATGCTATAAATATTTCTAAAAAGGCATTGCACATTCTAGCCATGTTTATTATGCATTATGAATGCTTTATGAAGCACTCATCTATAATGCAAAATAAATACCTTCGTAATGCAGCACAATGCATTTTAATTCTTATACCGACCATTATTATACATATTAAGGTATCTATAGTGCATAATAGATGACAGCTTTAAGTAAATTTTTACAATTTATTTTTATACCATTTACTGTAAGTTTTTATATTAATACTGTGGGCAGTGGTGGCTTGATGGTTAGGGAAGCGCACTTGTAACTGAAAGATTGCAGGTTCGAATCCCCGACCAGCAAGGCACCACTGAGGTACCCTGAGCAAGGTACCGTCCCCAAGCACTGCTCCCCGGGCGCTGAATTAGCTGCCCCCTGCTATGTCACGAAAGTCACATATGGGTCAAATGCAGAGGTCACATTTCGTTGTTGCGCACTGTGTGGTGTGGTGTGTTGACAATGACCACTGATCACTAAATTCTAAGAAATATTATCAGCGATTGTGCCCCACCGCACTTTACAAATAAACAACAATGTAACTAACTGATACACCACAGTTTAGCATAACAATAATGTAAATGAATAAAAGACAAAAGAGAAAAAAATACTCTTGAGACTCAAGGTCAACTAACAAAGAGCAGAAAGCAGTGTGTGCCTGTGGGACGCTATCTTCTGTCATGTCATCTGTGGTTTATCAAAAGGCAGCAGTGCTTAAACCACCATTCTGACATTTACAGTCAGACCAGAGACGCTCTGAATTGTGTTGCTGTGCATTTTGAACTGGCAATGGACATTCACATGCAAGTTTACAGATTCAGGCTCCAGTTACCCTTATTTGATGTTGTCCTTTCCTGACAATCCCAGCATGACCTTAGCCACTGTTTTGTTTTTTTTTTTCGTGTGTGTGTGAAACTAGCAAGATGAACAATCTTCATCCCTGAAGCAGAGGCAAAGCTAAAGTGGGTGGGGGGAGGTAGGGGTCCAGTACTCCAGTATTTTCATTAGCTCTGAGTGAAATCAATCATAAAATGTGGCAGGCAGCTTCCTCAAACACATGTATGGAACACAACTACAATTTTAGTAGTTCTCAGAATTGCACAAATGTACGTTTTTGTGTGTGGGCTTGGTTGCATAGATAAGGGTGCATCGTTAAGAGTTAGTGTGCAAAAACGTAGCCAGCTAGATGTTAGGTGAAAACTCCCCAACAAGATCTGGTACAGGCGAATCCTCCAACAAGGGCTTTTTCGGGCAAATCCAACTCATGGAAATGTGTTGCTGTTTGCTCCATATTATCTTTTAACTTTGTCATTCCAGTAGAGGCATGCTAGAAACATTTGTACAGTGTCTTTGTGCACTTGCGTGCCTTGTCACCTGAATTAATGGCAATCTCTTCATTGTAACTGTGGTATTCCACTGGTAGTTATACAGTATCTCAATTACCTTTTCATTGTCCTGGTGCTATAAAATTTCAAAACCAGTCAACCCGTTACTTTCAGCTAAGTCTAAACGTGAATTAAATGCTGCGCATTGATGGCGACTCATCATTTATATGGAAGCAAAACAAAACATGATGTGAAATGCCGTAAACATTGAGGAGGCTGTTAGGCTGTTTAGTTGCTAGCACAGAAACCGCAGAACGTAATTGTTTTGAAGCCGAGTCTGGAACATTGTGCTATATGTGTATTAATGACAGAGTCTGGAACATTGTGCTGTATGCGTATTAATGACAGAGCACAGTATTGGAAAAACATACTGTACCATGAAAAGTCAAATAAGGTAAAAAAAAATATACAATGAAAGTGTTTGATTTGTTTTTAGTGAAAGATGAGAAGACTTTATCAATATACATGTAAACAGTAAGACAACATTGCCAGTATTATAACAGAAGTTAAGGAAACATGGCATTTTTTTGTGAACTTGAAAGAAACAGGACTTATTTACATCACCAAAAGCATTATGGGGCCTTGATTCCTTTATTATATCAGGAAACATACCGCCGTGCTTTCAATATGCTCCTATTTTATTCTAGCATTTCCATTATTTTGATACTAACAAGTAAATCCTGTACATTATCCTTAAATACATCCTACATGCACTTATTTTTTATACATTATGTTGAATCTGTAGTTGTTTTCTAAATCGTGCAGCAGTAATAATGTCATACAAATTGGACCCTGTTACACTACAATGAACACAACTGGATGAGAAAAAAAATCTCAAAATTAATGCTATAGTGCCCACTATGCATATGAGTGCTGTGCAGATAACACATAATTTGTCACCCCCACAGACACCAAAACAACCTGGTTGTGGGATCCGTCTGCATCAGTGAACCCCGTTAATATGCATGTCTTCATGAATGACACAGCGCCAACATTAATGATGTGCTGTTTACACAACTGCTTGAAACAAATTAGGAGCAAAACAACTGGTTAAGCAGCAGGGCTATTTTCATCAATATGTAAAATGTCCATTTTATGCACAATTTCAATAGGAAGTGAGTAGTAATACCACTTGACTCAGTATTTCTGATTCCAGCCATGTTTTATATGCCAAGTTAACAAACGCCAAGGTGGACGGCATCCACTAACAGGTGGATTCTGGGACAGGAGCTGTCAGTCCCTCCAAGCACTAGGTAACATTACTGGAAGACAAATGTTGCATTACATTAGAGACTGTGATCTATCCACTTCAAATGGAACTGTGTACGTGCAGCAGGGAGAGCAATGCAGATTTTCACACTGTAGCATCAGCATGAAACATCGCATATTTATCGCATATTTATCTCTGCCAGACGGTCAGAGTTGATTAGAGACGGCAACACGGCATAAGATTGCGTGCTTATTATAGGATTGCATATTTCTGTCAATATAATATTAGTAGGGGTTACACTTTACTCTTATCTAGCTTGTGTTCTGGCAAATAATAGGTCCTTTATCTTAAATACTCAAACAATCACAGCTGTAAATTAACATATTTTGTGACCACTCTCAGATTCCATGGAAACTGAGCAAATTGGATGAATTTGGTGAAATTACCATGTATATTATATGCAGATGATTGTTATCTTAAAGTTAAATCAGCCATCACATAGCCGGTAGGGGAGCTACCTGCATTTACACTGTTGTTGAGTGCTGGGCACCAGTGTTGATGCACATCAGCAACACGTTGGCTCTTAATGCACCTGTCATAACCGAAATTGACTAGCGTGGGCTGCAGGAGTTACAGACAAGGCACAGGCCTGGGCTCAGCTGAACTTGTATTAAATTGGAGAACAATAACCAGCCTCTGTGCACTCAGATGTCCCAAGGTAATGAAACCCAGCAGACAATGAAAGGGCTGCTTTCATGGATTCAACAAGGATAGTGAGAACCTGAGGTACACTTCCAGTGGAGGGTGCTTAGGATCACATTCACCAATGTCTTAGAGATTTATTTTTCCGTGCCTCTGCATTTTTGTACCTCTAATTTTCTGGTCCCTGTACGCTTGCATGAACACTAATTTGGTGGTCATTGTGTTTATATGAAATGTTTACACTGCCACCAGTAAGCTAGATAAAAGATACGTCTTATGAAAATCCATATCTTATGAGAATGCAACCTCTCAAAGTCTTTAAAGGAACTTTCTGCAACATTTCTACTCGCATTGAATACTATAGCTGGGTCCTGAACAATGCAATGTTTTGGTTCCTGTACTTTCATTATCGGTGAAGAGAGACTGCTTTTCTCAATATCATTCACTACTTACTATTCTCCGGCGCTCCTAGAGAAGCTAGGCAAGGAGCAGGTGTGTCTGAGAAACACACAGTTGTATTGCACCTCGAATGTTTTACCATGTCTTACCCTGCTTTGAAGTGGAAATACCCACCAGTCATGTTTACAGGGAAACATTTTCTTTGAGCAAAGCAGGTAAACAACCTATAGCACGGAGCCAAACCTCAAAGCTGTAACGTAAGTGTATGAGAGGGGATGTTTTTAGATGGCACAGTCAAAATCCTGTTCCAAAATAAATGATTTTTAGAACCTTTGGGATGACTTATGCCCCTAAAAAACCTTGCAAGGCATGAGCAAATTTGACAGGTGAAATGAACAAAAATTGCACCGAGCCAGTAAACAAAGCTGATGTTCTCTCATCCTGAGGCCGACACAAAAATAACTCATAGCTGTAATTGCTGCTAAAGGTGTCTTGACAGAATATCAACTTTGAGGTTAGATTGAGCTGAATTTTGTTTACTAGTCTTATCATTATGGGGCATTTTATGGATTTTGAACAAAATGGATTTTTTTCTTTACATGTACATATACTGTTTCAGTTTCACAAATTGTCCATTTTAGGAATGATCATGATGTCTTTTTAAAATCAGCATACAATTAATTCCATTACGAGAATTTGCTCATTTGAGTTCAAAATATTTTTTGCATTTAAGCGGCAAGAATTCGCCATCTCTTACTGTATTAATTTAACATCGTTTACGTCCTTCCATTCTCAGCATCATCTTGACATTCTGTCAACATCATACTTAATACAAGCATGCAGTGAGCAGCTCACAAACCAGGAACACCCTATAAGGTGTGTGTGTCAGGTTGCGAGATGGAGGACCTGAAGGCAGCTGTTTGGTAAGTGTAGAAGGGGTTTACGGAACTGAACACAAGCAGGGAAATGAATGAGACCGTGAGGGATCAAAAAAAGAAGGTGAATACAGTAGGGCTGCCCCCAAATAGTAGACTAAACGTTAGTCGATATGAAGAGGGCTTGGTCGAATACATTTTCATTAGTCGGTTAGTCGCAAAAAAAAATCACGTGAAATTAGGCAATCAGGGACTGCGCAGTCAGTGAATGACAACAAAGCAACGAGAGATCAACGCGATCTCGTGCCTCGCGGTATACCAAAGTGCACTTGTGGGAGAGGTGTCTGGCTGATGCTAATAATGATGTCAGGAAAAAAGTCCAAAGTGTGGATCATTTTGAAAAGTCGAAGGACGACCCTAAAAAGGCTGTTTGCAAACTCTGCAGGCAAACATTTGCCTATCACTCGTCAACATCGAATATGTCTTATCATTTAAAATATATAGTAATTATGTTAACCACCTCAAATGGCCCCTCGTTTTAACAATAAGGATATGAACACATTTGCGCTGTTAAGTTAAATCATATTCATGGTTTTTGACATGCATTTG
This sequence comes from Hippopotamyrus pictus, assembly GCA_026781145.1. Classification (NCBI taxonomy): domain Eukaryota; kingdom Metazoa; phylum Chordata; class Actinopteri; order Osteoglossiformes; family Mormyridae; genus Hippopotamyrus; species Hippopotamyrus pictus. Next base: position 13,172,655 of record JAODLC010000015.1, on the reverse strand, counting down.
TCTCTAGGATCATCCACAATATAGCAGCGATGATGTGGCGTCGTGCCCTTTTGACTTCACAGTCAACAATGATGCAGCAGAGATTAGTTTTGAGAACCCCCCCTTTGACATGTAACTGTTACAGTTTGTATTTTTGAAAATAAATTATTAAAATGCACAGGCAGTCTGATTGCTGTTTTTATGTTATAATTAGCCTATAACTGTTGTGTCTGTGCGAGCAGGCAAGTAGACAAATTGCGATCCAACCAGGAAGTAAGACAAAACGGGTCTTTATTCAGACAAGCGGGAGCACACGAGACGAACG
>JAODLC010000015.1:13158413-13172251 GCA_026781145.1 Hippopotamyrus pictus | reverse complement strand
TGAACGATTATTCGACTAATCGCTAAAATGCAGGAGTGTTAGTCGACTAGGAATATCTTTAGTCGGGGGCAGCCCTAGAATACAGGGAAGGACACGGGCAGGCAGGAGGAGCGACTGGACTGGGATCAGGAGACAAACTGGCACTTAAATACAAAGACTAACAAGGGGTATAAGCAACAGGCACGGCTCATCAGGGCCACGTTAGGAAGGAAACAGGAGAGACAAGTGGACATGAGGAGTAGGACGTATCAGAACCGCCACCTAAAGCAAACAAACAGGGGAGGAGAATAAGGGGACAGAACACAAGGGCAAACACAAAGGGCCAGGGACAGACGGGACACAGGAGGGGACAGGGCATGGCAGGACCAACTGGATACACAGACCAGACACCACACAAAACCACAAGGGGAACAGTCACCGAACAGGACAAGACAGGACACACGACACACCAATAGGCATGCAACTGGCACGGACCTGACCAGGGACCAGAGATGTCAGTGGGGACCAGGGAGCAGGCGAAACAGACAGAGACTGACTCAACATACCACACCTGGGACAAGACATATGACAAGACTATGGGCACGGAATAGACCAAGACAAAACTAAGGACAGCAGAGAGGACACCCAACAGGACATACACCAGGACCAAGGCATGACTAAAGGGAACAGGAAATGTCTGGGAAGTCTCTCAGACCCAGAGAAACTGGGCGGTGACCATAGGACAGTCCCTCCAGGAACTGCACGGCAGGAGTAGGAGGCACGGACAGCGTGCTCCCATCTCCCCATCCAAGAGACGGAGACTCAGCCAACTCCTCTTCGGAGCCCCAGCCGGCACCGCTTGCCGCACCAAGACTTGGGACTGGTTCAGTGCTGGCTTCAAGCTGAGGCGGGGGCCCACAGAGCAGGACTTAGGGTAAGGCCCTGAAGGCCCCATTCTAAAGCTTCCTAAGGAGCATCTTCCAGGTCAACCCAAGCTGGCCTGGTGGCTACAGGGGAGTCAGGCATTGGTCTGACAGAGACCTGCAGAGGACGAGTGTACCTGAAGGAGAGCGGGGCAGACACCGCTAGCACACCTAGGGTGAGTCTCGCTAGCACCTTTCCCAGTTTCTGGAAGAGAACTTCAGCCTCAGGGATCCTGAAGGCCACAGAATTACTCCTCCACTCCAGATGAGCATCCAGGAGGGAGAAGACATCCTCGGCTTGAAGGCTCCAAACGGAGTCGGTAATCCTTTTGCTCCTCGGATCCGAGGTACTCGGCGTATGCTACAGAAGAAGCCAGAGTAGTGGGGAAGACTGCTGGAGTTGTTTTGGAGTGTTGGTCATTCTGTCATGAGTTGCAAGACGAAGGATCCGAAGGCAGGCATTTGGCGAACATAAAAGGGGTTTATTAAGCTGAAGAGGAGCAGGGAAACCAACAAGATAGTGAGGGATCAAAATAAGAAGGTGGATAGAAGGCAGGACATGGGCATACAGGAGGAGCAACATCAATGACCAGACCGGGGCTGACAAGCCAAACAGGTACTTAAATACAAAGACTAACGTGGAGTAACAAGCAACAGGTGTGGAGGAGGAGACAGGAGAAGCAGGTGGGCAGGACATAACACTGTATCAGTGAAAGAGAAAAATCAGAGAGCGATCGGGCAGGGGGTTGACTCTCAGATACAGCTTAAGGGCAGACAGCACTTGTGAAAAGTGTGCGAAAGCTGAGTAAATAATAGATTTTGTATGTTCCCGGTCTGCATCACTTTGACGTGACAAAGCCCTCTGGTAAATTTAAGCGAACCTGGTGTTCCCAGTCCTTGAGCTGATCAATCTTTTTTCCGAGAGAAGTCCCAGAAGCCCTGTGCCCCAGCAGGGTTCATCCTTCAGACACACAAAACAAAAGCAAACCCTGCAGACGCAGCAGAGCCAAAGCCCACAATTCATCTTAATAGCCAGTAGTCATTTGGAACAAGGAATGACTGCAAACAGAAATCACAAATTATCTTCACGCTGCGGAGCAGTAAGGTTATAATTTAAGATTGTGCATAAATAATGGGCTTTTGATTATTTATATACCACCGCAGCATGCTATTATATTATATTAGCGGTTTTAGGTTATTTTTAGTTTGTGATATAGTTCTTGTTATTTGAGCCAGCCATGCATTTTCATAACTGTCTGTGCAGTTCAGCATTGCAATAAGCCTGGAGCTTATCACCGATATCAGGGCACACAAGACAGGGGGCACCCAAAAATGGGATTCCAGTTCATCGCAGAGTACACATTGCATTATGGGTACTTTTTTTCCAACTGTGTTTTTGTACTGTGATAAGAAACTCACTCAAGCACTGGGAGAAGATGCAAATTCCACACACGGGTCCAAGATCGGGACACAAATCCAGAGGCTGTGCAGCTAAGGTTCTAACCAGCGTGCTACCTACATTAATTAGCTAACAGTAAATACTCATCAATTTGATATGAATTGATATCAATTTGATCCTCGATATTAGTAAAACGTACAGAGTTTGCGCAGTTTCTTTAACACCTCTCTGTTTAGGCCAGTTTGATATTTACCCATAATGATCCTAAATAAATAACATATTACCTGTTTTCCAGCTTCGTAGATGTAAACGTGAAATCCCAGGATACAGTCAAACGCATAAGGGCTGAGTGAAGTAAACAGTTACAACCCCCTGGCAGGACAAGCGGAGTACCTGCTGAAGAGCTCTCAAGTGTCTCTAACAAATTTCATTTGAATTGATTGGCGCTGCTCATAAATGTAAGCACTATGACAGATGCCATTGTCATCCTGTCTCCACTCTCTGTCCTTGATACCTTGTATTACAACTGTGCACGGTATTGCTATTTGTCTGAACACTGAATACAATATCACCTTGGGAAGAGTGCAGGCATACACAAAGCTCATGGTATTTAGCAGTAAAGAGGTGAACCTGACATGCTTCTCATTTGTTTGATAAAATCTTTGTTTAGATTACTATTTCTCTGTCCTGGTTTTGCTTTATGGGTTTCTGTACTGGTACCATATTCACCCTTTCAGGGATTTTCCTAATTCTGCTGGTTTGTTTATTTTACATTCAATTAAACTGCATAAGTAACTCTGCTTGTCAATTTATTATACATGAAGCAGGGGAATAATCTGTATAATAAGCAATTAAAACCTTTCAGTCATGATCATTTTTGGTGCAAAGTTACAAGGAGCCAAAAGGAAAGACTCATGTGGGAACTGACATTGACAAATGAATTTAGTTGTGAATAAAATTTCCTTTTTAAACATATTGTATACATTTATACTTTGAAAAGAATGTTGGTCCATTTTTGTCAATGCATTTCTTCAATATGAAAGTAACATATATAGGATACCAATCCATCCATACATCGTATAGAATCCGTCACCAACTGGGAATAAAGGATCATGGGACCTGGAACCTATCTGAGGACAGAAATGTACCCAGGATGGGAACACTAAACAAAAACTCATGTAATTGTGTGTCTTTGGACTATGGGAGATTAACAGCATTAACAGAAATCCCACACAACATGGGAAGGACATGCAAACTACACACACACACACACACACACACACACACACACACACACACACACACACACACACACACACACACACACACACAAAAACAACAAACACACACAAACCCCTAACCCTGGAGGTGTGATATAACAATGCTGAACACCACACTATCCTGCTGCCAAAATCCTGTTAGTAAATTCACTAAAAACTCTGTAAACACATCTCAGCTACAGTTTTACTGCTTCTTAATAAAGTGCCAGAATTCTGATTAAACGCTTAATTGAATGACTAAAATAAACCAGCATATGTAAACATAATAACCACTCAGGGCCGATATGGTTATAGATGAATCCAGAAAAAGAGTCATGACCTGAATTTATTTCACAAGTCTCATGAAAAGGAGTTTTATGGTTTATGCTGCTATATGCTAAATAAAATAATAAAATCTGAACACATTAAGCATTTTCAAAGAATTAAATACTAATGGGTTATTTAAAAACATGCTAGGCTCCAGGCTTCATTATCTCCAGGGCATCATCAGCTGTCACCCCTCTGTGACTAAGATTATCCCAGTATGTATATTTAACAGTATGCAACACCCAGAATTCCCTCCTGCAAAGCTCACTCATTGTGTATCATTTGTTTTTGATTGGAAAAAAAAACAACAATATATGTTATATGCAAGGCTCCGGACCCCCCGCGACCCAATAAGGATACAGCGGGTTGAAAAATGGATGGATGGATGGATGGATGGATGTTATATGCATTTTTTCTATTCAGGTAACATATAAATCAAGTTCTGAGTAGATACTAAATTTGAAGGCTGAATAGTTTATTTATAAATGTGATATAAAGGCCTTATACTGTAGCATCCTTCATAGAAGTTGTACAATCAAACCTTAGTACACTTGGTACCACATAAAAATGCAATAAAACGTTAGTGTCAGAGATTCTACAGCCAGCTAGTGGCATCTTAAGATTTAGCCATGTGAGGAGACATTGCTCTGAGTTAAGTGCTGAGACGTTTTACTATTTTCTTTTTGCACAGAGGGGCAAAGAAAGCACAGAATAATGCCGAAAGCAGACATTGGTATTCCTGGGGGATTGCAGAAACCCTCATATGTACTGTACGACATGCTTAAAATTAATCACACAGTAAGATACAGCATAATATCACCATACTATGTCATCATTGCAATTCCATAATTAACACAAATGAATTCTGAAGCTTCAGCTTCAGTCGAAAAAGGAGAAACATTTATTTTGTAATTGAAATATCGTGTGATATCTTCATCAGCAACATTTTTCTTCAGTGGCATAGCAAATAAATAAGATTTTTGGAATAAAGTCTGACAGAGCAGATAGCAATCCTGTGAACTGTCCTAAGATTAAAAAAAATTCTTGTACCCTTAAATACTTAAGGGATGGTGGCTGCTAAAAACACATTTTAGATTAGGGAAAATGTGTGAATTTAGACACCAGCTATGATTTATTATTGCTCGATGAAACTAGGACACGAAAGCACTTTTCAAGGCCTTGCAGGTCTAGTGAAGATGAACCTGAGTCCTTCAAGTTCAAGAACATTCTAATTAGAACCCAATTCCTACCTGAAATTCCAAATGAGATGACTATGCAAAATTGTCACTTTTATTTAAATGCTGAGTGAAGCAGGAACAGGCACATTGTGCAGAACCAAAAGACATTAATTGTTGTCGCCCATTTTAAAAATACTAGGACAGTACGTGTTACTAGAATTCATTCTGTTTCAGTATTTCTGTACAAATAGTACCCATCCAAAATGCATTAACTGTAAACAGTTTACATGAGATTTAGCTGCTATTAAAAAAAAGCAAAAGTATTTTGAAAAAAAGGTATTTCAGAGTGTAAGAAAAATCTGTGGAGTGTGTTTCAGGGAGACAGTGAGAATATTATTCTGCAACATTCTGTGTAGCAAACACTGCATCGACTCTTTAATCACAGCAAATGGAGCAATATGATTATCTTTTACTGGTAGGAATATATGAGTTCTGAAATTAACTTTAATTTTCCATTGCCAACACTTAGCATCCATAACATTATGATAACACATCAAAGGTAATCTAGGTTAGGCAGATTAAATTCATTCATTAAGATTCACTCAGTCCCTCTTTCTTCTACATAGCAAATAAATAAGTGTTCCAACTAATAAAATTTTCCACGTTTGCCATTAAAATTTGCCCAAGCAAACTGAAAAATAAACAAGCCCTTTCTGCACATGAAAGAAGATGATGTAGATCAAAATGATTTTTTATATATAAGAAACCTCTCTTTTCGCAGATTAAATAGTGAAAGCAGCTGATACACACATACAAGCCGTTACTATTGAATGTGACTCCGACACTGAAAACACACTTGATAGTGTCACGGCACGTGACCCTTTATTTCTTATCAAAAGAACCACAGTATGAATTGTAAACATGTAAACGTTTCACTTTTGTTTGTCATCTGACTCTAAGTAAGTAGCTTGCAATTTCTCTGTGAAGGTAATTCTATTTTATTCTTAGACTGCAATTTTGCTCAGAAAATATGTTCCATTTATCAATGGCCAGGCTTTCATATATCTAGAGATAAAAGTCATTTTTCTTTTGTGCCTGGCAAAGAAGTTTATAGTAATTACTGAAATAATATTATTTCAGATACTTTTCCAATTAGATTGTAAATACTAGAAACAAACATGGGGAATTAAGGAATATAAAGATATTTTTAAAGTTAAAATAACTGTTGGAAAAACTACTTCTATTGTGACCAATAACACATTGGAAAAAAGGAAGATATTTCTAGAAAAAATTCTCATGACAGTAATAAATCTGTGTGACTTTGTAAAGTAAATTTTACTCTTTTTCAATTTCAAAGCACATTCAAACAATGCAAACCGCTGACCACAAAGATATCTTGTAAGTAAAGTTATTTTCTAGCTGATGATGATCCCAACAGTACAGATGTTCAGATCGTTAGCAAAGTTAAAAGTAAGATGCTTTCATAATGCATTAAAATACATAAGATGAAAAAGACCCCAACGTTCACGTGACGCCTGAAATCTCCTGGGCTGATTTAGTGTTTTAGTCCATCTACAGCTCTGTGCCTGTTCATGTGTCACAATGCCTTTTGGGTACTCCAGGTTTTGGTTACACTTAAAAGACACATAAGACACACTATAGCTGTCATACCCCGATCGCGCTGCCCCCTCATCTACCTCATGTGGAATCCCTATATTTACCAGATGTTTCTTGTTGTTTCATTAGTCCTGTGCATTTAAGTCCCTGTTTGAGTTTGTTTCCCTATTCTTGTCATTGAAGTCTTAACGTCGCTGATGTTTCTTTGTGCTCCCATTTGTGTTACCCCTCCAATAAATTCCGAATTTTACCCATATCCCTGGACTCTCGGGCTTCCCTTCTCGTCGTGCCTACAGCCTCGTGTGACAGTAGCCTATATTATATTATATTATATTATATTATATTATATTATATTATTATAGTCACGAAGATAACACAACTGCTCATAACGTTTCTTATAAATGTTTAACTGGATTTTTTGCAAAATGTCTGAGGAGCACGTGGGGTCAGAAATGCTGCTTGCAACAAGAAATAAATTGCAAGAACCAAATCCAGTCTTATTGCATTGTTGCCTGTATGTTAACCCCTTAGCCCTCAAAATCTCTGTCCAGGTAACAGGCTAAGTCCCTCCTCTATGTTGTCAGTTATACCAATCCACATGTTTGTCTAACAGTTGCTCATTCTTCTTCTTCACAAAGGCCTCGAGGCCTAGCTAATTGAAATTCACACTGGTCAGACTCAGAAGAAAGGGACTTCTCTGAGATTATTCCGTGTTAAAGCTGAGATGTCTTCACACAGTCATCACAAGCATGCACCATGTAACCCATCTCTTTGAACAAAACTGGTGAATTTCTATAATCCAGCACTTAGTTGTATTTCTTTCAGGAGTTCATCTACCTTCCTATTCATGCTGCCAGCACCGATGGATGTGTGGTATCCTGGTTTTTATTGTCCCCATCTTCCTCTGTATCTTCAATATCTGACATTGACTTCTTGAGCATATGAACTGTGACATCATTCTCCAGCTTCTCCTCTAGCTGTGTAGCTCAGAAGATCTTCAGAAAGCCTCAACAGTCACCTTTTTTATACAATCTACATGCACAGTCTAGCAGAAGATGCAGAGGAGACTGAATATTAATAGGTGAAGAAATAAAGATGGTCATGGAGTGGTGACACTGCCAAAAGTCTGACAATGAGCCTCTGATCTGTTCTGATCAGTCCAGTCCTAGCAGGTTTGCCATGGGTAAACGTAAGAGCCTCCATTGCAATGTGAGCATATCAACATTCTGTATAAGACATGTGTGATAGGAAAACAGTGAACTTCCACTTACCAGGGGTTTGGAGCTCACATTGGTTTCCATCAAGTCCATAAGAAGATAAAACAGTTTCTCAAGAATATTGCCCCTTGTCCTTTTCAAATGTTCAGGGGGTGTCTGATTGGTCCAGTAAGTCCAGTAATGATTTCTACAATAATATTTATATGCTACCACTCAAGGCAGTGTGTGGCTCAGCAGGTGATGAGGCTGTCATCGGAAGGTTGCTGGTTCAAATCCCTGGCTCAGCAGAGTGATTTCACTGTTGGGTGTCCTAAGCAAGGCCCTAAAGCCCCAGTTGCCGGTTGTCTGACCGTCAAAAAAACGGATAAAAGACTTGGGTAAATAAATAAGAATATCAAGGTGGATCTGTTCACTGTTGTCTCTTATTCATTGATATAGTGTTTTCCAGGAAGTGGACAATTCAGGTCCAGAAACTAAAAATCCAGACCAAGGTTTTATTTCAATCGACCAAATTCAGTACTTGGTGACAGTGATTGTTTATGCTAAACTGGTTTTCTGAAACAAAATCTTGGTCTGGAGTTTTGCCGTCTGGACATTTCCATATCACTACTCCATGTCTCTGCATCAAGTAAGCAGTGCTTGGGATAGGTGTTCCAGGATGAATCCTGAATATAATTGGTTAATCATGTACTGATATTACCTTCCAAAAAAAACATAGTTAAATTAACATTGTTCACTACTCCTGGAAAGTTTCAGCGCACTCGTGTTGCTATATTTCATCGAAATTACTGTGAAACAGCCTCTCGTTCAGCATTTCCTACAATCTGTATCACACACTGGGCAACTTTTCACTGAATGTGCTTGTGGCTTTTCACACCATCCACATTATTTTTTCCCCCAGTGCAGTCTGTGACACATTTAATTCCTGCTTCCTTTCCTTTGTTCTCAAACCTTATTGAGTCCATAATTGCCTCGTTAAAGTCTGAGTCGGCTCGTTATAACATAGCAGTTGCTTTCTGATTTCCTCCTGTTGTCCTGGCGTAGTAATGGCTTTTGTTGAGAGTTAGTTCATGATCCCTTATGACTACAACCGTCAGCCTATAATCATCTTCTCCTGGAGTACTGCGTGTGTGTGGCGCTCTGCTCGTTTATGAACTGCGGTAATGAAAGCTTCACTTGTCTCACCTTGTTCGTGACACCATTTGTTAAATTGAGCTTGCTCACAGGTGACATTATGTTTGCACATAAAATGCTTCTCGCTTTGTCATATTTATTTTTCTTGTCATCTGGTAACACTCGCCAGCCCTCTCTCTCTCTCTCGCTGTGTACACAAGTTTTTCTAATATTATTTAAACCTGTCAATTAAGCCAGCCACTACTGTATGAAGAATTTCTAAAAAATCCAGCTTACCTAGCTATATAAAAAACTGAAACCAAAGTTTTATGGCCAGCTAGTTAAACTAAGTATTTCTAATGTTATTACCCTGAGAAAATACTGACTTAAGCTACATACTACCCAATTAAGTTAACTAAGTTTGGTAGTACTGTGATAGTAGAAGTCACTGAGTCATGCTACAGTGAGGTTTGAGGATTCAGAGAGTGTGATATGCTTTTTTTATTATCAGGAAATTAACCCAAACTGGTACAGAAACCAGTTCACACACCTGCATGGGTACAATGAATATATAATGTCGTAGTATATTATTAGGAGTAATGTTCATTTTATTGGTTTAATTACACCATAATGACATTATATCTTGAATAAAAAAACAGTTCTCTCAACTCTATATAGGTTGGCCAGATGATCCATGTCAGGGAGCACACTGAGCTATAGGACAAGATTTTTAAACTACCTTTTCGATTAAAAGGGCCTGTATTTCACATAAGCACCAAGTTCTTCCTGAGTACTGGTCAATCTCCTATAAGCATGCGTCACTAATGTTAATGTGAAACAGCAGGATGAGTCTTTCAATCAAGAAAACAAACCAGTTGAAGCACAAGAAGAACTGAACTCTTTAGCCAAACACAGGAGCCTTTCAGTTTTAAAGCAGTTTGCAAACCCTGTAGTGTCCTCATTGACATGGATTATCTGGTCACCTTAACTCTGTACATCTCTCCAGACAAAGCTGCATCAAAGTTAGGGTGTCTTTAAACCATCATTTTACACTAAACTTGTACTACTAGCACTTTGCAGGAGTCTGACACATCCGTAGGATGTGCTTAAAGAGTTACACACAGTCAAAGGTTAGTCTATAGCAGTAGCTCTGAATCATTCCCTGAAGCTGACGAACTCACTGATATCCATCCCACAGTTCTATATTTCATTTGCATGTGATCCAAACATACCTTATACACAGGACAAATGACTTGCGCTTCAAGCTGATTTGCTTTATCCAGAAAAATTTTTTAAAAGCCTGCTATAAATAATATCTGGTGTAAGCATTATTATACCTGGTGTAATAACGGCCGTCTCATAAGCATTTAATTGCAGAAAATTGAGAAGGATGGATTATGCAAAACTGCAGATCTGATTTTTTGACTGTTTCAAAGCTGAAATATTAAGACATATTCAGGCTCAATTGGAGATTCAAGCCCCAGATGTGATTCTGCCGCCTTACTCCACACGCCCGACAAAAGGAACAGACACCTGATACTTTTCTATTTCTTGAGATGCTGTCCATCTATAAATAAAATAAAATTTATGTATATAAATAAAATTGCAATTGCATTTAAGTTCAGGAAGCCAGTCCTGTACTCTTACCATACTCTCCATGAAATGCCACATTTATACCACATTCATTCATAAAATAATTAAAAATAGTATAAGGGAAAGGACAGGGAGCAATCAGCATTTACAAAAAAGGCTAAATGCTTGTGATAAGAAATAACTCGTTATATAGGTAATATAGTTATTATATTGCATTATATTTCATGGTATTATAATCATCATGACATGCTATTACATGCATGCAATTTATTCATATTTTATAATAATCCTGAAAGGACAAGTGAAAATAGGTCTAGAGCAGCTATTCAGTTTAAAAAGCGTTCCGTAATGAAATATCCAAATAGTTACATTTTATTTGATGGAATGCATAGCAATGTGCTGGAAGACAATAAAATCAAGTTTTTTTTTCTCTGATTTATTTTTTCCAGATAGAATTTGCAAGACAGTTATCCAGGCCAGATAGGCTCTGGACCCCCTGCGACCCTGAATAGGACAAATGGGTACAGAAAATGGATGGATGGACGGATGGATGGAATTATCGATGCCTACAAAACTATTATACATAATATTATGTCCTTAGATTGCCAAGCTAATTAGAGAGATAACAAAAATGCCTAATGGTTACATAATTTTCTGGAGAGAACGCAAAACAAAGAAGTGGCTCTATGAATAGTGCTAAGGTTGAGCTAGAGAGGCGAGTTTGATCTGGCTCAGCCCCTGCATCTGCAGCATGTGCATGTTCTCCTCTTGTTGGTGAGGGTTTCATCAGAGAACTATATTCCAAAGACACACTCGTGTATTGGAATAAATAAAATGCCGTTTGTAGCTGTTGGTGAATTGGTCCCCTATCCAGGGTGCACTCTGTCTCACGACCACCGTTTCCCAGGTTCGGGTCCAGATCATCCCTACTTCTTAAAGACTGATGGGTAGCTATACTCAGGAGATAGCAAACATATCCTTCAGGCTGCCTAGAAGGTTCATTAGTCTATTGCTTCATTTATCTGTTGCGGAGAAATGAGCACAGACTTCAGAACGTTTACCAATTCATGTTAGAAATATACAAGGCAGTCAGCAGTATTTGACAAGTGCCGAAGGAAGCATTTCATATTGCAAATATGTGCACATCACAGAGAGAAAACAATACTGAGCTCACAAACGCAGATGCAAAGCTTGTGGAACTCTTTTCAGAATAAAATCTCATTGTTATTCTGATCTGCCAGTGCGGTGACTAATAATATATTCGAGAAATGGTCAAACAAAAGTGTTTTGGACGTTTTTCACGACATCGGAATTCCAGTGTGTTATATATTTGCTTTGTTGGGTACAGTGGCAGGAAGATGGATTTTCGAGCCGTAGCACAGTAACACTGGTGGCACAGAACCGTGACCCATTTGTTATGTTTATTCCCGTTTTGCAGCCTCGTAGCGCCAGGCGTTTTCAGACTTGGCTCCGCACTCCGAACTGCATTAGGAAAGCGCATATTTCTGAAGTTTTTTGACCTTGCTGCATTATTTGGAACAAGGCGTAAACCCCTATGGAGAATATAGCGATTATGTGAACAAATGGTTCAGCAGACACTTTGTTCTGCTTTTGTCATGTGCTGCTGGGAGCTCAGTCACTGACAGGACTTTTGTTTACACAGGTCTCATCTTTAGCATCTTTAGCTTACTACTTAAAAAGCCCACCATCCCATTAGAAAGCCCATTCAATGGCTGTTGCTATATTGCAGGCTATTCAATGCTGATATATTGTATGCAGTCTACAGTAAACATGTCATTATAAATAATTATGGTAGTTAATAATTTTGTGGGCACCAGATGGCACCACAGTTAAGGTCACAGCCCTGAAACCTCGGGGTTACACATTCAAGTCCCAAATGGATTCCTGCTCAAAGGGGTCTGTCAAGTATTTAACCTGAACTACTCCAGCGAAACAGTGAGTTCAAAAATCTGTAACAGCGGAAGCTGTTTTGATTAAAAGCTTTGGTTAATCCAGAATGTTTAATCCTGTGTTTGAACGCATTACTGCTCCCTAAGCTTCAATTTGTATTAATATATACATTAAAATAACTGATCTGACCAGTTAAGACAGTAAAATTAGCCGGAAGAAAAATTAGCGCATATAAGGCCTGCTATGAATTGAGTTTCATTTTTTTGCAACAGCAACGACCAAATGTAATGCCGTAACTGAACGTGCAGGCAATCGATCTGAGCTCTGCTGAGCTGAGCGGTCCAACATATACAGAATCTGTTAAACCAGTGACAGATTCACCTGCACTCCGGCTATATTAACTGCAGACTGTAACACACAAAGAAACAAGCCTTTCTGTCAATTTCTTGGTTTCAGAGTAATACCCTTCTCTTCAAGGCAAAACCACCACAGGGCATGACAGTCTAGTCTGGTGAAAAAAGAAAAAACCAAAGCCATCTCAAAGCCCCCCCCCTTGATAATTCCATTTCCCAAGACCCACATGTGAATACAGTCCTGCTTCGATGCGGAAACTGCCACACTGCCACACACATCCCAACACTACTGCAAATGAACCTAAACGTAACAACATGCAGCAAAAATGATACAAATCATGGCAGTAAATAACATACATACAATAAAAACTCAGTATTGACTAAATATTTTAATCTTCTCAAGTGAAAGAGAAACACAAACGGCGCATCTAGCGTCGGATTGCTACAGGTCCATAGTCACCTCTTTCCAATCCGCCATGATGTAAAGATTAATAGAAAAAGAGGACTGCTTTTGTAATGGGCAGCCAAGCAGGATCTGGGGGATTTAATACTGAAGGCTGCATCTGTTGGGATGCACTTCAGCAGACTCACAAGCTTGCCATGCTCACTTCTTTCAATCCCGGGATCCGTGAGTATTACTCAGTCCCCTCCAAGCAAAAGAGCAGCGTGTGGTGGGAGAGAGTGGCTGCCGTCTCTTTATGTGCAGGACTGTGCCAAAGTCTTAGGCAGTCAAAGAAAATGATGTTTAAATGATCTTCATGTGCTATTATGCCCGTCAAAGTGTCTCAGCTTAGCCAATTCAAAACCTCTGCTAAAATCACCCCAGTATTTGCAACATTATAAAATCCAATACCTTTTAGCTATTTAGCTAATCAGTACCTCATTGAGGGGTGGCACGGTGGTGCGGTGGTTAGCACTGTTGCCTCACACCTCTGGGACCTGGGTTCGAGTCTCCGCCTGGGTCACATG
>JAODLC010000015.1:13128805-13141595 GCA_026781145.1 Hippopotamyrus pictus | reverse complement strand
GGAACCAATTAATTGGTTTTCCATTATTTCTTATGGGGAAAATTCAATCACAACTCGAACTTTTTAGGATTCGATCCAGAGTTCTGAGTGGATTAAATTCGAGTTCTGAGGTACCACTCTATTATATTTTACAGAATTGGTTGGACATTTTGTGAGAGGTACTTTTCCATGTTTTCTGTAACGTTTATGGTGTGTACGTTAATGAAAAGCAAATGAAGCAATTAAGATTTCATAAACCACCAGCCAAGACAGCTTGAGATATTTTGGGTGGAAAAAAAACAGTTGAAGACTGACATAAACTTGAAAAACTTGGACAACCAATGTTTTACTCCAAAAAAAAAATGTACTTGCTGGTAAATTCAAGTGTCAGAAGAGGAAGCGTCTGCGTCTGCCATGCTGACCAGTTGCTTTTCCACTCTGTGACCAGCATCACCTACTTGTTTTTCCACCAAGCGATCTTGTTCCGGGTCTCTGATTCTCTGTGGGCAAAACAAGCAGAATGGAAAAATTTGGGCTCTTCCCACTTATTTTCCAGTTTACTTCTTCCTTGTTCCAGCTATGCTTTACATTACAGAATAAGTCTTCTGTGGGAATCATTTATAAGTGCAGGTTTTTTTGGTGATATGTTGCAGAAATGTTAGTGAATTTATCACATGGTGTATCGTGATGGTATCAATATGTAGTATGTATAGGGGCTCTTATTGAGTAACGGGTAATAGGTAATATTTCTCATTTAATACAACATGCATAAATTCAAAATCAGAATTGTTATAAGAAGTGCTATACCCGTCCCCTTGCTATACCTGCTTGTTCTATACAGGGTCGTGGGGAGCCAAGGCCTGTCCCAGAAGCTAAGGATGCAAAGCAGGGAGTAACCCAGGATGGGGCGCCAACCCATCGCAGAAAGTGCTGCATAATGGGATTCAATTAAAAGGCTAAATACTGAAATAATGTATGACATATTTCAGAACAGTTCTGGTACAAACACTGTAGTATCATGCACTGTGTTCTCTTTCTCCAAAGCTCTGGATGGCTTCTGCAGTCCATTAAAACTGTAGCAGGTCACACTCTGCATTTATGCAAATGCAAATGCTGAAGCCTGAATCCACTTTTCAGAAGAACCAAGCGACTAGCCATCGTTCCTCTTTCCAAATCCCCCGGGATGGATATTGACATTAACTTCCTAATTTTGTGAGTACAAATACACTATGTGATAAAAATGAATAACGAAAGGCCCAGCCTCATCTCTCTTCAGTGACAGCTTCCCCTTGGGCATTTTTAGTAAAACATCTTCAATTGAAGCTTTTTTGTAGATGGCGAGGTATTGAATTTCCATCGCTTCTTCTTCGTTGGGTAAGAATGCCCAGAGGTGGAATACATTAGTCAAGAAGATCCTTGGAATAAAATGCTATCTATATAAAGATCTGTAATGTCAGGCGAGGGCAGCAGTAACTTCATGGCACATTATAATATACCCAGTTTAAATTCTGATGACACCCTATTGGGTGTCACATTAAAAGCTCCCAAAGATAAGTTCACACTGTACACAGCTAGGACAGAGAATATCTTTAAGCTACAAATGCCTCCTAAAGGGTACACCTGTCAATATTTGTCACGGCTGCTTTCCCGGTAGTCTGTAGCGTCAATTTTATTTCGCTCACGATGCAGAAAAGTTAACGAAAGCACTTCTGTTTCAAACAGACTACATCAAGTGTAGGAGATGCTGAAAATAATATTCGATGTATGTTTCAAGATATCAAAGTGTTGAACAAAAGAGTGGCATTGATGAACTGTGACAGAAAACTAAAAAATAAATCCAACGAAAATAACAACTCAGACAAAGACATATTATATTTGACAAATTACTCTTTCAACATATACCTGCATGTCGTTTTAAGACTGTAGTAATATGACATTACATCCATTTATTTCCCATAACTACTGATCCAGCACAGAGTTACAGAGCCTAGAGTTTATTCCAGGAAGCATAGGACACAGAAAACACAATCGCACACTACAGGCAATTAACGGCCTTCAATTAAACTGCATGTTTTGTATTATTGGAGAAGAGTAGGATTACTGGCATATTATGAGACAATAGACGGATTATTTGGCATACTATCTGTCAAATAGATAGAATAAATATGCAGACATTTTAAACCAACTTGTGTTTAAGACATCATTCTACTTAATTTAGGCCTAATTTCCTTATTATGCTTTGGGTTATTATAATGTCATTATTATGTATATAAGAGTCATTGAATGCAAAACACGGTTAGCTGTTGTAAGAGTTACATTTAAAAATGTAATTAAAAATTATTAAAAAAAATAAATGCAGCCATATGAGCAAATTATTATTTACCATCAAGCTCCAGTGAGATTCAGGGGAAATCACACGAGTGCTAGCCTAATTAGCTTAGAAGAAATTAGAAACATTTAAGAAGAAATACTCCATTAATAATATTAACGAAGTCGTCATAGGGAGCTGAGCACGGAAAGCTACACCCATCATCTGTAACATCTGTATGTTAAGCTGTTTAGCAGATGTGGATGTATTTAGCTATCTGGACCGGTGCTGGACGGGAGCATCACAGCTGTCCCTCCTGGGGGGTACTCTGACATTTCTATCGGCACGTTTGTTTTCTCGTGTTATGCGGCACATTGCGGCCAAGTCGTTTGTCTCAGTCAGGCAGGGGAAAGTTAATCATACATTTTCTTCCCAGAGCTGTGCACCATGACTTTAATTTAGCACTAAAAGCCATTACATATGCAGGAATTGCCTCATTTTTGGAATTCAATTAGTTTTGTGATCATTCATTTTTCTCGAGCACTTATTTGCACTTACCTTGATGTTCAAGTCAAATGAAATGCAAACTGTTAAAAACAATATCATTTTCAGTTAGTGTGAATAGGACTCAAAGGTTTCCATACAGTTAATAAATAAATTAATATATAAATAAAAAAATTATAAAATTAATAAATTAATACATAAAGTATGAGCTACTTATCACAAAACATTCATATTCATATATATTCATATAACATTCAAATTCAAGTCTTTTGGCATTGTTCATTTTTTGATTGCAGACACACACACACACACGTATATAAATACTGTAGAAGTATTACTTTTACTTTATTTGTTCATTAATTAAAATTTTCTTTTGGGAGAAACATTCATTCACATAGTAATATTTATATATAAAAAACTCAACCAAAGGTACAGGACTAAGACCGTTCAAAAGCTTTAATTTTCATTTTATATAAAAACCTTGTTGTATGACTCTTTAATACAAAAAAATAGGCCTAAATGTATCTAAGCCGTGGTTTATCATGAACAGATAACTGCAGTTTAAGCAGACTGTCTCTAGTGCATTTTATATAATGACATGTTTAGTAGCTGTTCCCAAAATTGGAAATAACACGTGCTGGTTGAAATGATGCAAGAGACCCTGGGTTTGGGTTTAAGGCAAGTACTGTTAGGGGCACTGTACTGTGCTCTGTCAGGTTAATTATGAACTGTATGATGTTGTCTTAGCGTTATGAGAATTCCTGGACATGCTGAAGACGAAAAGGAACTTCCTTTGAAAGCAGAAGCATGTAGCCGGTGTCCCAGACAGCAGCCTGCGATCAATAGTAACTAAATCAGGGGAATGATTCCCTTAGACTGCAGATACAGGAAGGCAGTTGCTTGATTATCCATCATTTGCCGAAGCCAATGAATTTCAGCTCAGGTGTCAGGTGACTGCTCGTGCGTCATCTTCACGCACATGGAGTCTCCCCACCAGTGTGGGTTTCCAGCACGTCTAATTCCTTGTTTTTGCATCACTTTTGGACGAAACATGCCGTAGAAGTGAGCACTGCATGTGAGTCTGTAATTACAAAATGATTTTTTTGTCATGCAGTTGTATGCCAACAGGATTTTCTGTATGCTGTTAGATTGAATAAATGCGGATTTGTCATGTTAGCTTAGGGAGAAGCATCGTTGCTTCATGTTTAAAAGATTCCTTATGTTCCTTGTCAAAGAAAAGAGATGAGCTGTTCTGGTGAATGAGCAACTAAGAATGACCATTAGTGTGTGTGCGTGTGTGAAGCCAAACACAATGCAAAAGAATTAGATTTATTCCTAAAATATTTTAAAAACACCTTTGAGGGGGATATTGTTCAATGTTAATTACATGAAATTGGATTATAAATACCTTGCTTTCCAGACTTCATTGTAGACTATAAATAACAATATGGTGGAGGTCAGCCAGGGAATTAGTGTTACATGGTCCATGGAATAATTAATTCAATGACCCACTACAATAAAAATTATGATTGCCCCATTATATACAAGTATATATTGTTGTGACCTTCACATTTTTATGATGGATATAATCAAAATCAATAACGTATATTTCCATAGTCAGCATTTTTATATATCTGAGCAAATAAATTACTAACCTTTACTTGTAAATCACTAAGACAGCACGACCCAAAGGTCACCCTGTTTGCAATTGTAGCTAATTAAAATGTGCCAAATAGATGGATTTGAAATTTATCACCACTCATTAAACCTGTAAAGACTCTCTTAATTGGATATCAACCCCTGTTACTCACTTCGCTGTTAACTGCCATACTGAATTTGCTGTGGCATGCCATTAAAGCTTTATTTTTTTAGCACAACGGATCATTTTCATTTGGGAAAGCTACATTAACTCCATAAAGCAGTCAGTAGGAGAACTTTTCAGTTACCATAGAATTTTTCTATAATCCAGCGGCTTTGTCAAGCATTGTTAAACACACCAAAAAGCAATTTGACCTAAATGTTTCCATTTCCATTTCACCCATGTACCTTATTATTCTATAGCTGAGAAGCCGAGTATAGCTGAATGACTTTAGATTGCCTTTTGTAACATTTTAAACATATTATTTCATCCCTATACTTACAGTATCCAAAGAATTTTAATTTTTTTAAGTGCATATAAATGACTTTTACAGATAATAGCGTTCATAGTTAAAGTTGTAAGGGTAAGTTTTGTCTGTTGATGAAAGACTGCCACAAAACCTATTAGCAAAAAAACATTCTCATTAACTAAAATAAAAAAAAAGAAATGACAAATCTAAAATGAAACTAAAACTCTAATGTCCAATACAATACAAATTATATACAGAATTAGGGGGGGGGGGAAATATCACTTTCTTAATTTTGGCCCAGAAAAGAGATCTTAATAAAATCATGCTACAGATTCTAAACGCCCAGAAGGTGGCGATGATTTTTATAAGTGAAAGGTGAGATGAAGGGCTGCTTGAAACTAAGCAACAAATTGTGAACCTGTTTTTCATACAAATTGGCAAAATCAGTAAGATAGAAAGAAAGTCTAATATGAGACTACTTTGAATATGACCTTGTTTCCAACAAAAGCAGGTATGTTATTGTGGACGGCACTGATCTAATTTGTGGGAAGAGTCACACAAATTTAAAAGTTCACATAAGAAGCTTACATTAACAAGTTTACTTAACATTCTAAGGAAAGGTGAGGGACCAAGAGAGATTATCCAACAAAAATAGTTCTGACCAAGACATGGGCTCCATGATGCACTCCCAACTCCACTTGGATGGTTTCAAATTTAAACTTATGAGTTATGGTCTATGAATACACTTCAACTCCACAAGTGTGAAGAGGCTTTGCTGTGTATGTTTATAGAGGCAGGAATGTCAATAAGACTATGTGACTCTTTTGCCTTTAAATAAACGATTTTCCAGCGCATTTGAGTTTAAAACACGAGGATCAGCCGGAATCAACAGCCTAATTTCGACAAAGATGAACACAACAATTCAGAAACTTAAGGGAATTGTAGGTAAGCAAAGAAAGTTAACGAACTTGTTGTGCATCGATGGCTGCAGTAAATGAGGACTGACAACATCATTCACTGGATTATATTATCTGCATGTTTTCACCTCCCGGCCCCTGTCAAAGCTCAGCATCGCAAAATTTTCACCCACCAGTGCATCGTCATACCGGTGAATCGGTTGGCGCTGCATTGATTCAATTTTGGAAGCATGAAGAATAACTTACTCATTATGACATTATAACATTGTAACTCATTATAACAGATAACGGTTGTAATGATGTTAAGGCAATGTGCCAGCTGGGAAACAAACGAGGACATAACAGGCCACTAGACCCGACCCTTAGGGCCGACAGAGGAAGACAACTGCTGGTGCAAGTCTGAAACAGACTCAGAGTAAGAAAAATCAGATACAGATAGAGAGGTGGACAGCAGTGAGGGAGATAATTATTCTTATTTTGTGATTCTTACGTGTCAATCTTGCTCCTACAGTATATAACTGGTCAGAGATTAATGGCTGTTTATTAAAAATAAAGCTAAACTGTATTCTTACTCTGGAAGTTTTCATCATTATAGTAATTATATGAACACATAAGAGGAGACAATGATGCTAATGTAATATAATTAAGGCCATTATTATTATTACAACAACAACAACAACAACAGCAATAATAATATGTGAATATATAACTGTACTGAAAAATATCTTGAACCAAATTCTTCAGGGGATACAAAGCTGGTTAAGATTGACCCAACCAGGCTCAAAAGTCTAGGGAGATGCTTTAATCCTGATGATTCCCCATTAAGAATCTCAGAGATCATTTTTAGAGAGCAGCTCCTGTTTCTCAAGGGTGATGAAAAGCGAATGAGCAACCAAACAAACAAAGCCTTCAGTTGTAGCGTGTTCTGCCTGTCAGTCTCAGTCTCGCTGATCTGAAGAGGACTGGCATCAAAAGAAACATCAGAGCCCCGTTCTGTCTCTTCCTTCTTTCATTTTTATATCTTGATGAGTGTAATTATGGCTAGCTGAGGCTGACACGGGAAGAGGAAGACAGCCCCATCAATCTGCCACCAAAGCTTCATCTTCCCTGGTACGTCGTGGTCGTGTAGCAGATACCCTGCCCGCAGCCTCCTGGGGATTTGTATGTCGCTTCCGCAGTACGTTGTTTTCTGCAAGGTGCAGCCTGTTCTAAAAACAGTTTAAACTCTGAGCACTTAAATTAAGAGTGAATAAAGAAATTACGAAGGTACCTCCCTAAACTAAGGTCCACAAAAACTGTACCATATAATGTATCAATGTGTGTCTTCACTCTGATTTTTGACATTTTTGATTCTTTTTTATTGTACCCTGTCATTCCCTGCACTGGATTTAGTTCAAAGAGTAAACATCCCAGGGTACTTGTTGCACATGCCCAATAAATCATGTGAAGACACTCGAAATCATCCTCATTAATACTAATAATACTTTACATCTGTAGTATTTTTTTTTTTTAATTGGCGTATTGGTGAAATCGCATATAGTGTGTACATACATATATAGACATCCCCCTTTTTATACCTTTCTTTCTCTCCTCATTTAAAAAGCTCTGATCTTTCAGAAACTGCTGGCTTGAGAAATCCAAATGAGGGAAAATGGGCTTTGCTACATGTTTGGCTCCCAGCTGTTATTTGCTGATGCAATGGCCTCGGAGGCCGCTCAGAAGCCCCAGCGAAATATCCTGGCACGTTAATGATGCTGTTAGCACAAACCCCAGCACTGCCGTAAAAGGGTTTTATTAAACTCCCAAGGAATGGCTTCAACACTGCAGGAAAGCGAAGTGAGTAAGAAATCTTAAGTGGACTATAAATCTTGCCATTCTGCAAAAAAAAAAAAAATGGACGGTCTTTCTACTTTTTGTTTTTCTCAGCTGATAAAAAAATACCTATCAAGTTAAATTCAGCCGTTCTTAGATGTTACGCCTATGTTGTATTTTTAATGTATGTATGCATATGTATGCATGTGCAAGGGTTAGAAGAGGTGCTGTATATAGCAAAAATGCTATTTTTTTAGTATTTTTGTTTCAGTCCTTTTCCCATTAATCATTATGTGTCTGTGAAAGGTTAATTGCAAAGAATCTAAGTAGTGCAAGGATCTTTGGACCTTTCAGGTCACAGATATGAGTGTGGCTGTAATCTGCGGCCTTCCAGCATTTATTCCACTTCTGAAAAGTGACTCCAAGCAATTGAGAAACTGTTCTGTCATGCCCCGCTCATCCGATCCTCCCGTGTGCCATGCCCCCTCATCTACCTCGTGTGGAATCTCTGTGTTTACCAGCTGTTTCTTGTTGCTGTCATTAGTCCAATATATTTAAGTCTGCGTTTTCCCCAGTCCGGTCATTGAAGTCATTAATGTCTGACGTCTGTCTTTCACCTTGCCTCATGTTTTCTAATTGTTTGCTAATAAATCCCAAGTCTACCCGATTTCTTGGCTCTGGCTCCTGCTTCCCTGCTCCACAGACAGGACATGTCCCAGCAGCCAGGTCCAGCCAGCCCACAGCCTGCCTCACCAAAATAGTATTCACATCTGTTGCACATTTCTTAATTAACCGTAAAGGGACATAAGGATCTTCTCTGAAGGAGGCTCTCTGTGAGGTACTGTGCTTGTTTGTTACAGAACTGATGGCTTGCTGTACTACTGATTGACTTCTATTTTCTGAATTGTTGTCTGCTTTTGATTTGGGTTCGGTCTTTCCCTTGCTCGGAATTGGTTTGGAACTTGGGTTCTGTTTTGACTGTGAATCCTGGAATATGTTTTGGCGCTAGACATTTTTTTATTACATCTGCATATATGTAGATATATTCTATTGAACTTCATTGACCTAGAACTCATTGTAGTGGTAAGATACTTTTCTTAAGTTATCAGTAAGAGAAGAAGCAATATTCCATTGAAGAATTTAGCATAATACTACATATAAATAACATTAATTTCAGTAACGTTTTACTAGAGGTATATAGTACTACGCTCTTAATTAATTAATTAATCAACCAGAAACTTGAAGTTGTAGCTATATACTGATCCCATGTCATCATTAATCACTCATAATGGTTAATGTATTCCATGTAGTTAATATATTTGTTAATAATTTGCACTTCAGAGTGGCATTGTAGTGCAGTGGTCAGCACTGTTGTCTAACACCTATGGGCCATGGCGCTATGTGTGTGTGGAGTCTGTATGTTCTATCCGTGTCATCATAGGATTTCCTCTGTGTACTCTGGTATCCCCCCGCAGACCAAAAACAGGCTGAGTAGTTACCAAATTGCATGCAAGTGTGAGTGTGCCCAACATCCTTGGTTGTTCCCTGGTTTTTACCCATAGGTTCTGGACCCCCTGTGACCCTGAATAAGACAAGCAGTTGCAGAAAATAGGATGGATGGATTTGTGCTTAAGTAGAAATGGAATTATTAAATTATCTGTGCACCCTCAAGTAAAGTGTTATAATGATTTCTGCTATATTGTCTTGCTGTTGGTATTAAGATTTTGACTTTTAGCGATTGTTGCAGTACATTGTGTTGTAACAGGTGTATTAGTTTTTCAATGCCAATTTAAAAGAGGCAGACATTTTTATACACTTCGAGGTGATGCTTCGCAAGCGTCCCAGCAAGGCTAATGTGCTGTCATTGCGGATGTGAGGGCAGATGTAGTGAATGTCACTGGGATTCAGTGTTTATGTTAAAAAGTGAGCACGGCTTTCGCGCATGCTGTTATCAAAGGAACAACCTGAGCAGCAGGTACAAAAGCAGCTAATTTAAATCTGTGTAGTGACATGCTGGGCACATTAACTGCGGTTCCATTCACACCGCGTGCGAAGGCCTGCTGATTAATTCCCCACCTTCTCTTGCTTTGTCCCATTTCCAGATGTTTATGCCCCAGACTGCTTGCTCGCTTGACAAGAAAGTCCCCTCTACCAGTGGTCTCCCCCGAGTGGATCTGCTCCCCCCCCCCGAAGAACAAAGCAGTCGGAGCCTGCCAGGTATGTGATGTTTCTGTGAGCTCGAGTCTTGCTGACAAGAAAACGAGCCATCTGGATTGAAGCGTCCACCCGGTCTGCGGCGGGCCG
Organism: Hippopotamyrus pictus; assembly: GCA_026781145.1. Classification (NCBI taxonomy): domain Eukaryota; kingdom Metazoa; phylum Chordata; class Actinopteri; order Osteoglossiformes; family Mormyridae; genus Hippopotamyrus; species Hippopotamyrus pictus. The sequence goes on along the minus strand of JAODLC010000015.1, from coordinate 13,131,663 downwards.
AGGCAGAAAGCGTTTTTCCGTTAATCACCATTCCTGTTGAGTCTCATTCCTAACACTCCTTCTTGGAGAATTGAAAAATAGAAATAAATAAGTTTCTGTGTGACTCATGCCGAGGGCATAGCCTCTACTTCAGAGACTTATAAACATGTTACCTCCTCTCTCCTCTTTTTGGGTTTGATAAAAAAGTATTTCTTATGTGTGCCTTGCTTTCTTGTCTCCTGTTTGGGTTCCTGTTCATTTTTCTTGCCCTGATATCTCAACCCAATTACAAAATTTATAGAATAATCTTTTTTTTCAGCATATTTTCAGAGAAAGTAATGTGTGGTAAGGCCTTCACGACAATCAGTGTAGTCTGCTCACCTTTCAAACTTTTAAACATTTGAATTTAAGGATAGCATGAAAATTAAACCCACCCATTCCTCTTCCAAGGACTTATCTGGTTAAAATTATAATAAATATATATTTTTTTCTTTGATATAAGATCGATGCCCTTTCTTTGTCTGAAGAAGGACATAACTGTTTATCATGTATCCAGACTCTTTAAATATGCCCTCAATGCCATACTGTGGTTGTGAGTTTTTTTTTTATTTTTCTGCTTTGTCGAAATAGTGGAGTTTCACTGCTCCTCAAAGCATTCTGGGATATTTCAGAGTGGCTGAAAAGGTGAAGACATACAGTGCTGCTTTCAACACATCAGGTGATGCATGTCTTGGGGGGGGGGTTTGAAGTCTTGCAATTGTCTTTGAATTCTGTGACAGTTTAGGCACGCTTTGCCGATTTGTCAACACAACAGAGAAAGGAACAGGGTGAATGTTGTACTGTGAATGTGAAATTGTACCTCTTTTTTTCAGAGGAGGTGGCATGGAAATGAGAAAATCATGCAGGTTGTTTCCAGAAGCCTGTTATTGATGGTGGAGGACAGAGGATTCTCGGAAAACACCGACACGCTGCATCTGTAATGTTAGGCTGAGCATAACACCCACTGAACCATCTATCTGGACATTCTGAAGGAAACTGCTGGCATCTTGACAATCTACAAAGCTTATATAAACATCTTCGACTCTTTAAAATGAGAGGGAAAAGAAACACCATTCCCAAGGACGTAGGAGCCAGGCGGGATTAGGGGATGTGTACCCTCTAAATATTAAATTTAGCTTAATTCGTGCCCCCCCAAAAACTTGACCATTACATTTAAATTATTAAGTTGTAGCCCCTGAATATAAAACTCTCCCCTGCATGCCCGGCTGTTCTGCTTATAATTTCTACATATCTGTGCATGCACAGATGAAGTTTGATTGATTGATGCAATTTTCTACTTGAAGAGTGACTCACCCTTTGATACTCTTGCCTACAGTCTAAACCAGGAAGCACAGGGCACAACGTAGCAAACACCCAGGATGGGATACCAGTCCATCACAGGGCATTCAGTTACACACTGACATTCGTTGGCTACGCATTGCCAATGTCCGCATTTAAGGCTGTCTCCCTGGAGTTTCACCAGAAAATCTTCAAGACTTGCCTTGACTTAATAGAACAGCACACTGAGAAAATGGAATGCATCCCCATGTCAAATAAATAAATTAGAATCTAAACATTGCCATTGTGGTGTTGTAGTAACAGGTAAACAACTTACGTTCCACTTTTCTTCCCAGTGTAATTTCTTACTTGACACTGTGTATTTTCTTGCAGTGCTGAATGGATCGATTGAGTTTTTTGCTGCCTTTGATGTGATGGCTAGACATGGTAACTGGTTTGCTATTTCCTTCTTTCCTGAAAGAGTGCTACAGCTGCAGTACTAAAATGTCTGCTGCTTAAATCCTGCTCCGGACTAATGAAATTGTTGTGGTTCTCTGGCTTTAATCAGTTATTAGTCTTATTTGAGTGACATACAGTACTGTGTGCAAAAGTCATAGGGAGTCAAATCAAATGTTTAATCTTAATCTTAATGGGAAGCGAGTCTACATTTGTGCAAAAATACAATTTAACATTAGAATATATGCAAATGAACAGTATCAAAATAATGGTAAGAAGTAACAATAAGAATTTACTTGCAAGAATTTACAAACCTCACCTCAGCGGCACCCCAGCCATTCCATGTTAAGTATCACCAGCCCACATAAATAAAACACATCATTAGGTAAATAACTTGATGAGCCACTAATTAGCCAGACATGGTGTGCTAGAAGTTCGGTCAACAAATACTTGGGCATCTTGCAGGGTTACTGCAAATACTACGGTGACTTTAAATGGCTGAGATGGAATACTTTGACAGACGTAATATCATAGCTTCACACCAACATTTGAATATACATAATTATCTTTGACTTCCTAAGTCTTTTCCACAGTACTATTTGTACAACTTTACACAGTATTAATATGTCTGCCTCTCGTCTATTGTCACGTCAGGCAAGGACGGAGACCAAGGCAGGCATGGGGGAATATAAGATTCTAACAGGTCTGGATGCTGTTCAGCCAAACGGCTACTTTAATATTAGTTTAAATACTAGAACTCGTGGCCATAAGTGGAAATTAGCCGGATAACATTTTAAACTGAATTTGAGGAAATACTTCTTAACACCGAGTGTAGTTAGAGTATGGAATAGTCTTCCTGCTAGTGTAGTGCAAGCTAAAACACTGGGTTCCTTTAAATCAGAGCTTGATAAGATTTTAACAACTCTAAGCTATTAGTTAAGTTCTCCCCAAACAAGCTTGGGGATGGCCGGATGGCCCCTCGTTTGTAAATTATGTGTATATATATGTATATATATATATATATATATGGCTCCTAACCATGCATGGAGGGTTCCATCCCAAATCCAGTACCCTGAGACTGTACACTAGCCGTAAGGAAGGAGGCT
>JAODLC010000015.1:13092286-13117273 GCA_026781145.1 Hippopotamyrus pictus | reverse complement strand
ATCTAGCCCTGATTTAAAGGAACCCAGGATTTTAGCTTCTACTACACTAGCAGGAAGACTATTCCATACTCTAACTATACGCTGTGTAAAGAAGTGCTTAGTTTACCTTCTAATACATCCAAGATCTTCACATGCACTCTTTTTATGAGTTAGTATTATTTGCTTTATGTGGGGGTGGTCGTAATGTTTAGGTTTATTGGTGTATTTGCTTGGGGGCGATCGTAATGTTTAGCTTCATCGGTGTATTTGCTTGTTCGGGAGAAAGTAGAAAGAAAATATGGAAATCCAAAAAGAGATTACAAGTACAAATTTACAAGAGTATTTTAAAATATATTTAAATGTGTATCTTGTAGATTGTGCCCAAATTAATTTAAAAGGGAGGAAAAAATTACCAGAAAAAATGACACATTGAAAAGAAAATTATAGACTCTCAAACAAACTGCTTGTTGTAATGACAGCATTAGACAGGATGCATTTTGCACATCACACCAGTTCACTGCAGGGAATCTGTCTGTATGCACATTAACTTACTCATGGAAAATGGGGGATTCAGAGTCAATCAGTGCACCCAGGAGCGTACCTGAAAATTCTAGGCCCCCTGATAAAGTGTCACCCTGGACCCCCCACCAAATTTTTCATGTAATTTTACGTATTTTAAGTGCCCCTGTCAAATGCTAGGCCCCCTGAATCTGTCATGGTATCCCTGCCCCTCCGACACCCCTGAGTGCACCTCAACTATCATACTTTATTACGATTGCCACTAACAATCTGCTAAAGGATTGAAGGATTTGTCTGAAACCGGTTGAAACACAATAGTCTCAATCAGCTCAGATTGCAAATGCCTGCTTTGGTGTCCAGTTCGGTTGCAATTCACGTGATTAAAAAAATTTGTTGTGATGCTAGAGTGGACTTAGTTTTCTGTTTTGTTAAGTGTCTCTCTCCTTAAATGATATTAATCCTCTCGATCTAAAACTTAGATATCTTGACTATTTAAAAATGACTATTTATGAATTTGCTGTCACTGTCAATTGTTTTCTTTAGTTTTTCCATCTATTGAAAGAAAGCTGACTGTTCTCCAAAATCTTGCAGTTACGCCAACTGGCATCTCTAAATTGTCCATGGAGCGTGTATATCCTGGCACCCCATCCAGGATGCATCCCTGCCCTGTACCCTATGCCGTTGGCCCCTGACCCATGACCCTTTTACTGCATAAGTCCATAGAACAGACAGATGGGTTGTTTTTTGCATTCTAACAAAAATATTGCATAAAAATCACAGTGTGCGTTAAAACAAAGTGTGTGTAATTAAAATATAACAGAGAGAATATTCCAATGGAAACTTGAAAATTTGAATGTATATCTTTTATGAGGACAACTAATTATAGTAATGGGGCACTGTGATAAAAAAATGTCTGTGTTTTTATGAAGAATTGTTGGTTGAAAAGTAAAATGGTCAAGGCACTTACTTCAAGACTTTGAAACCTCAAGATGATAAATAGATTTGTATTGATTTAAATAGTAGGATTAGGATGTGATAGAATGATATGATAAATGGTTTTTAATTCATGCCAAATTTTGTATGTTTTATAACTGCACTCAATCATATTTATAACAAAAAAAAACAAACCTTTAAAAAATGAAATTGTCTTTCAAAGGTATTTAGAGGGTAAACTAAAAATGTCTATAGTGCAATTACATTTGAACTAAAAATGTCTACTGTATAGTGCAATTACATTTGAAGAACAATGTAGAGCTGTGGAAAAACTTGAGATCACAGGGCAATTTTTGCTTCACTCATTTCTCAATTTCTGGGTGTGCATGTGTGAATACGTTTTTCTGCCAACTGCAGCCTGGTTAGTCTCCATTTCTCGTTAATGAAGGACCTCTTGCTTGCTTTATGGGACTTCAGTCCTGCTTCTAGGAGCCTGATATGAACTGTCCTAGCAGTGCACCTCACACCTGCACTTAATGTTTCCCGTTCCTTTTTGAAGGTCACTTGATGCCATCCTACGATTCATGAGAAACTGTGGGCTAAGTTAATGGTCACCTCTGGCATTACAAAGTCTCTTCCACCCTCTACCTGGCTGGTTTCCCAGGTTCCCAGCATCTCCTGCTTCACCATATTCTTACCGCTGTCTTAGAAATTTTGAACCCGGGCGCAACCTGCTACTTAGCTTAGCCTGGAACCTGGAAGCAGCCTGCTGCTCAGCGTAGCCTTCTGCCGGCAGAACCAGGATTAAACCAGGATTTAAAAATGTGGATTTCTTTAAAAATATAGACTGGTCTCTCAATTTTTTCCACAGCTGTATACGTCAAGTTAAATGTGATATCTGTTCAGCTAGTAGCGAATTCAAATTCAAGGACAGGTAAAAAGCTATGATGATATATACAGTATATATGTGTGTGTGTGTGTATATACACACACACACACACATATAAAAGGACATGTGGCATAAAATTACTAGATGATTTTAATATTTAGGTGGTTGTGGAGAGAAGAAAAATCCTAGGGATCCGACCACATAATATTCAGCTTTATAAATATTAATTGTCGATCTAAATGTAAATCTAAATAATTGAAAAAAGTAAATTGGAAAAATAAAACCAAAAGACAAATACCAGCAGTATCACATTTACTATTATCATCGGTTTTTCAATCTACAGTCCTTGTATTTGACATTCAGGCTTTCTACCTTGCTTGAATACTTGCCTATTGATGGGCTCTGCATCTATGACTATGACTCACAATGTGAAGAAGGCAAATAAAAATTGGTTGGGTTTCATTTTCTTTCCTTTTTTCTGGGCGCACATTGTCAGGGCCTGAAGAAAAAAGAGGACATTCTTTGTCTCAGAGCTCAGATTACCAGAATCATACCTTCTATGATTTTTGAGTGAAGAAGGTGAGGCTTACTGCACTGGTCAGTGTCAAGGTACAGCTACAGAAGCAGAAATTCTAATAATTAAAAGGACAGGAGTGATACTCTGGTCACGGTAGAATAATGACAGATGTGGTAACCATCCTGCTGATAACAAAATGCTTTGAGTAATCAAAGATCGATATTCAAATATCAGTATATTCTGAATGAAAAGGAACTTTAGTCTTAATTTACTTCCTGAGAAAATAATGCACATAGTTGTTCAGCAGTACTGAATGGAATACAATTATCATTCACTCATATAATGGAAGAATATTGCTGTTTTTTCTCAGTTACATATTCTTTAAATGCGGATATATTTAATTATAGCGTATTTTCTTTCTCGGAGACATTTTTATCCATCATTCTTGGTTATAACAATAGTTATGTCGTTATCGAAAGTACGGTTTAAAGAATCTGTCTGCCTTTTAAATGTTTGCTATTTGAAAACGCTGTGTAATCCAATTGTTCTTTCTAAATCAAAATGAAACAAGGGCCTTTCACTGAAGTCCAGCTTTCTGCTGTGTTCCTGTAGGTGGACACAGATTGCATGATTACAGGATTATGTTTCTACATCCTCCGGACAGATATATTAGCTCTACATCATGGAATGCGTCACACAGACCCGGCTTTCTGCATTTCAAACAGGTTTCGTCACCCCAATAGTCCTGTATTTAGGTATTGTTTTAAATGGCTCTTCTTTGATACAGAAAACAGTAACAGTCTGATAGTTACTTGAATTTGTTTTATGTACTTAATATTGTAAATATGTATATAGATGCCTTATGCCATATCTAAGACTGTAAAACCATAGAGTTGGTCAATAATGAAGTTATTTTAAATCTAAACCAATTGCTGATTCATGCTAAGAATATCCCACTGATGTCTTGTAAACAGATTTAATCAAATAATGTGATTGCAAACTATATTAAGTTTAATGGCAGGAGCTGAAAATGCACACATATACAATACAGAAAATACACTGAAACACAGTAATCTTGCGAAACTATAGCACAAAGGGCAAAATTACTTGTACTGTATTACTGCTACTTCAGCTTATAAATGATAATTGCTGGAATCCCATTCAGGGCATTGCCATACCGTCCTGGGACTGGCTTCAGGCTCCCCAAGACCGTACACTGGATAACTGTCCGTCCGTCTTCCAGTTCCATGTAGGGTCACCACTTCACATTCGCCAGGGATAGGGGCGGAAGGGCCACGGGAATGTGAAAATTCGCAAATAAAACTTGTGTCCATCATTAAAATTGCAAAACTAACAGCACAAAAATGTTTCAAAGTTACTGCAGGAGATGTGCGATTCCATGGTTACAAAGACTGCTCACGTGAGTGAGGCTCGCTGCTGAGGTGCACAGATGTCTGGCGTACCCAAGTAAAGGTGTGTAGATCCCAGATTTTCTTAAACCAAAAGTAACTTTATGTAGCATGCATGTACACTAACAAATGTTAAATAACTCTAATATTTCTATGTGGTATCACAGTGAATCCCTGTCATGCACCCATAGCTTCCAGGAGAGCCCCCCCCACACAATCCTGAAGCAGGTACAGAAGACGGATGGATGGATGGATGGATGGATGGATGGATGGGTGGATAGATTATAGTTATATGTGATCCAAATAATTTACAGTTTATTTATATAGTTTTGGCTTACATTTCCAAATATATTTCCATTTAATTTGTCAGCAAATAACTGAAACCACGCAGGTCAAATTTGCAATTCTGGAGGGACGACGGTCTACTGTAGGGTCATGGGGGGCCTGGAGCCCATGTCAGGTAGCAAAGGACAAAAGGCAGGGGGACACCCTGGGCGGGACGCCAATCCCTCACGTGGCACAAGGCATGGGGACACCCTGGACGGGACGCCAGTCCCTCACAGGGCATGAGGCAGGGGGACACCCTGGAGGGGACGCCAGTCCCTCACAGGGCACGAGGCAGAGGGACACCCTGGACGGGACGCCAGTCCATCACAGGACATGTTCCTACTCTTTGGGTAATTTACAGATGCTAATTCATTCAACTGCATCTATTTGGATTTTACCTGGAGAAATCTTTGCAACAAGGAGATTTCGCGCAAACTCCATGCACAAAGCAGAGGGGGGTTTGAAGCCTAAGGCAGCTCTACCTCCTTGGTCGCCACGTTGGATAAGCAGCCATGGGAAATGGGTTGATGTTAGACAGTAATAGTGACGTGATTTTTAGTACATTTTATTTGGCAAATTTTTATCTGTTGGACTTAAGGAGCTAAATGGAGTATTAATTAGCTTTAACTTTGTGCATTCATCATCCAGTATAAAAATCTTATCATTATGAATGCATAGAGTTTTTCTGTGTATATCATACACCAAACACTTATAGCTAACTATAATATAAACAGGAGCTTATTTTCCCCTCCTACTTATTCATTCCATTTATTTCATGAAACTGCTTGTCCTATACAGGGTCACAGGGGGTCCAGAGCCTATCCTGGAGGCTATGGGCACAAGGAGGGAGACAGGCCAGGATGGGGTGCCAACCCATCGTAGGGCACGCGCACTCATGCATACCTGCGGGTAGTTTGGCAACTCCAATTAACCTCAGCATGTCTTTGGACTGTGGGGGAAAACTGGAGAACCCAGAGGAAACCCCACAACGACACAGGGAGAACATGCAAACTCCACACACACGGAACCCAGGCAGAGACTTGAACCCACAACCCACAGGTGTGAAGCAACAGTGCGAACCACTGCACCACCCCAGTGTTCCCATCTATATTTTTATAAATTCCTTATATAAGTTTTTTGTCAGGATATTTACTTAGCACCATCTCTTGCTTTATGTAATAGTCCTTTTTCCATTTCTGTGTATTGGCTGTGTGCATGGCAGTCATTAGCAGACTCAGTGAATTTGGCAGCCAGACGCACCCACCAGTCTCTTCATGGGTACTTCCTGCTATGCCATGCCTGCCAAGGCCCCACCCAGAGTCTCACCGGAGTTTCTGTTTGATCACAACGGAGCTGATGCTGTATCTGATGTTAGCTGCGTATTGTCACAAAAGCGCACATATAGAGCAGTATCCGCAGGCATTCATTAGCAAACGTCTTTCTCTCCCGTTTGTAATTCCTTATCAGACAGACTTTCCTTGAATGGTAAAAAGGACCAGTTTAGAAATAGATGAAAAAGACATAATCTCTTGCTGTTTCGTGCCTATACCATTCCGATAACTGATTAAAAGCTGGAAAAAAAATCTTGCTAGCTTTGATCACGACTTGATTATTAGTTTTGAAGGCATGCTTTTCTGTCTTTGACAATAAAGGAACATAGCTTAAAGGTGTATTAAATAAAAAAATGTAATTAAAAGGAGTTTAATCTTGTTACGATAAATATTGTTTGAAGGTTGAACTTTTCTTTTAGGCATGTTATGGGAGTGACATATTTTTGGTTTTTGGAGCCACTAACCCCCACAGTTTTTGGCTAATTAACAACAATGAAAGATGCGAAGAGCAGGCAGTTTGTTTTTATCATTATTGTTGTCTCTGGAAAGTTTTTTTATTCCCCACTGACAAAATGGTGGAAGAAAACAGCACTGGAAAACAGATCTAGACAGGCCACACTTGGTCTTTGAAGCCATAGATAGAGCTAACTGTAGATTCAGCACAGGGACATAGTCATTTGCACACAGGATATAGAGACAGGGAAAAGTTTACTGGTTATGTTCACTGGGTAACATTTGACAGGGAACAAATAATATAGCATTATGCTCTTACTTATATTAATTAATGACAAACTAAGTCTTAGTTACATACTGATCTCATGTTAATTCATCATTAATGAATCATGATGTAACTTTTATTAATGAACTGTGAAAATCTTTTATCTCAAGTAGCTACTATATTTTGTGTGTACTTCAGTAGTAACTGAGTCACTACTAAGTAGTATTTGTAGCCTCACAAGCAAAGTATTACCGTTCATTGAGATGAAGCTCAGCGTTTGAATCCCATTCCTGCTCTCAGTATGTTTTCCCAAATCATTCCACAGTCCAAAAATATGCATTTATGTAAATTGGTGCCTCTAATTTGCCCAAAGGACATGTGTGTATCTGCCCTATATTGGACTGGCTTCCCGTCCAGTGCCTCCCCAGCCTTGTGCTCCAGGATAGCCTCCAAGTTCCCCATGACAAGTGGCTGCATGTTTAATATGTGTGTATTTGTTGATTTATTGGTTTTAATAAAAGTAGGAAACCGTTGCATGGATTGTATCACTTTTCCTCTGTACTTCAGTCCCTTACAGCTTTCGTTTTGCTAAAATGTGTGAAATTACACTGAAATAACACAGCGCCACTAAAACATGACCACGGAGCTGTAGTAATACATTAATCCTCACATTCACCGTGTTCACTATAGTTTTTAGTGTGTGTATAACTGGCAAGCAATAACACTAATTTCTCTATACACAAATACACATGATTAAATTGAAACTTGATTTGATTAGAGAAAATGTGAAATATATTGGCCACTCAACCTTGAACTGAGACGGTAGGGGAGGTTTCCTTAAGTGAATTAGAATTCTGAATGTAAGCTGGTTATTCACTGTATCAAAGAGATGTAACTTCAATAACATTGACTCTAGAGATCTTATCCATCCATGTAGGTGACCTGTGGCTTGGAATAATCAATAGAACAATGCATTACATGCTCATGACATAAAAATCAAATGATGTTTTTGATATCAAATGAAATGCTGGCTGTTTCTTTGTTTTGCATTATATTATAGCGCATTTTCATGTTGACACTATTGGCATTCTCAGCAATACTGTACAGTACTAGAAGGTTGAAGACCAAAATATCTTGAGGACAGTTATGTTTTGAATATAATTCTGTATAGGTTTTGTTCCAAAGAAAAATGTTATTTTCGTGGTGAGTATTCAACTGTTTAAAGTGTGTGAATGTGTGTGTGCCTGTGCATTTCTGTAAACATTACATTATGGGGATCAGATTTCCCTGCAATGTAATAAAAGCCAGTAACCTTTTACCCTGTGGGGACATTTTTTCGGTACCAACAAAGATAACCTCAATTTTATAAAAATTTGTGAATGCAATCAAAAAACTAAAAATGTTAATGGATGTGTGCTTTGCATGGTTATTTATGGTTAACTTTAGCACTGGGTAGGAGATAAGGTTGTCATAGCTGGGATTAGGGTTATGCCTATAGAAATGAATATAGAGTCCCCATAAAAACATAGATACCTAATTCATGCACGCGCGCGCGCGCGTGCGTGTGTGTGTGTGTGTGTGTGGGTATGGTCCAGCCAGTACACATTCTTGTGCCCTGTGCTTCTTGATTAAACAACAGGTCACCAGGAACAGGATGACCATATGCTCCAAATGTGTCATTTGCATATTTGTTCTGCTTGAATAAACTGCAAAATCCACATCACTGGCGAACATCAATACGTGACCTTTTATTTCCAGCAATAAAAAAATGAAGTATCTTCAAATGAAGATCAAAATACTACACTCAGTGAATTTGCTTATAATGAGAATTATATTCATTGATTGGAAAACACGTTAAATATCTATCGATGGAGCATTTAAACTTTTAATGATTGCTTTTGCATTTCCTGATCCGTGTTTTTTCCTGCTACATTTAACTGTTTGATTAATTGTTCTACAATAAAATAAAGCTAATGATTCCAATCCTCAGAAAGGTCATTGGATTAATGTAAAATCGATACTCTGACAAGCTGATCTAAATGAAGACCAGGCAGTCTTTTGTTTATTGCCATGATTTTAACCCCTCACCTCCGAGAGTGACTGAGTATCTCATATCAAAAGGCTTTTGAGGTAGGAGTTCATTATCTGCCTCTTTCAAACAACACACAGCTTCCACTGAAATGCTGATTTCGATAAGCCAAATTTAAAATGCTACAATGTAGCTTTGAAAGAAATCATCACAGTTTTACGACGAGATTTAAACCCATTTTGAACTCATTACACATCCAACAGTGTAATGCATGGTTAGATTAAGTATCAGATGTTAGCAGACTTTGTCTTCATTATGGGTAACGTGGTGACTCATTGGTGAGTGTTGATGTCTCACTGCTCCTGGGTTAAGGGTTTGAAGCTCATTTCTGCTGTCTGTTGCCTGTGTTTCTTCCTTCCATCCATAAACATGCTCTAAGGCTAATTGTTGCGTCTGAGTCACCCATAGGTTGTGAGTGTATGTGTCCTGTGATGGACTGGCATCCTGTCCAGGGTGTACACCTGCCCTGTTCTGCCTGCAATAGGCTCCAGACCCCCTGTGACCCTGACCAGGTCTGAAAATGGATATATAAATGGATGATTGCCCTAAAGGGAATTCATTAATGAAGCATTTGACTCTTGGTCAAACATCATATGGAGGCAGTACATCTAAATGGAAAGAAATTTGTGTGAGATGGAAATTAGTCAGCACAGCATATCAAGATGTCATATATCCTATTAATTTTCATAATTAGCGAGGCGAGCGAGCCAGTCCGCTTGCCGCACATAAAGCCTGGCCTTCCCACCGTCATTGCGCTCTTATTAACAAAACTGGCCAGACTCACTTTCGGGAGGCGCTTTCAGCCGCGCTGACAGTTCCGCGCAATTACCGTATTTCCCTGTGATAGCGCAGTTTTCCCGTGAATAGGAAGGTGAGTGTGACAATGACTTCAATACGAATGGGAGTCACCAGAAGCCCTGACTGCTTCAGAATAACAATACACGTGCATATATTTTTATATTCATCACACACATAAAGAAGATTTCACACTAATTAAGTACGAATTATTCTATATGTGCAGTCGCGATGTCCGACGCGCTGGCTTTCAGTCTAAACTTATAAAAATCCTGTGTTGCATGTCTGTCTGAGAGAAACTTATATTCTTATCCGATGCATTATGCAATGAGAGTGGGATGAGCACATGGATGTTTAGCAAAGGTTTCGGGGACATGCTGCATGCCGCCCTGACAAGCCTCCTCCGGGAGCCTCGGCTCCATTTCAGAGAAGCATCGCGCTCGTGAAATGTATCTCTAACATGAGGGAACGTGTGATAAAACCTGTACAGCTGCCAATAACAAAGGAGGCGCCGTTTGATTTTAAGTAAAACTTGGCAAAAAAAAAAAAACACAAATATTTATTCCAGCCTTCTGAAATAAGAATGCGTGTAGGTGTGTATCTGTCTGTCCTTTAGGTAAAGTGTGGGCTTGGCGTGGCAGAGGTCCATGTGAGATTCGTTCTATTTGCAACCAATAAATGTCGCTTATGAGCTTGTGAAAAAAGAAACGCAGGCAAACAGGCCGCGACCAGCCCACAGCCCTTGTGTAACACTAAAGGGATGTAGAGATGGAGGACATGGCGACCAAGTGCTCCTGCCTTCAGGCTGCACCCTGCTTGTCATGTGACTTGTAAAGTTTGCGCTCCATCCTTGCAATTAATTAGGCGGCCAATTGCCTGCAATGATGTATTTTGATGGTGATCTTAAGTGAGATTTGAAGTTGCGCTTCTGTACACGAGCGTCTGTCCGATACCAAGGTCTTGCCTCCGCTTGTCAGTAAGGAGACCGTGACTTAAATTACGACTCTACTGTCCTGTTGGATAAAATGCGTTTTAAAGTTGCCTCCTTCTTTTTCTTTTTCCTCTCAGGAGCGTGCCTTTGGGGATCGATAATGGCACAAGGAAAGATAAATGAACCAAGCAGTGTTTATGGGGCATGTTTATGTGATGAATGCATTATTAACCCCCCGATTTATTGGTGCTTATTCCCCAAGCCGCTGTCCCCTCACAGGGAGATGGGCATAATCACCAGATGGATGACTCGGCCACCTGCATAATAGTGTGTGTGTCCCGCGTCCCTGTGCAAAGCTGCCCTCTAGTGGACACTGGAGTTGCTCCTTTTTACCTGGAGCCCGCGTATCTCGGCCCATTCATTATTAATATCCATGGCATTAATTTCTTATGAAGCATTAGAAGGTGTGATAGACAGAGTTCTACATATTGCACGCCCTGCTGCAATGTAACAAAAACAACCCGATCTGCAGAGTGTGTGTGATTTACAGAGAAAGATTTTGTCAAGACTTTTTTCTGTGATGTTGAGCTGGAAAGCCGTCCATTTTCTGTAGCCGCTTGTCCTGTTCACATTGCAGGGGGTCTGGAACCTGTCCCGCAAATTACGGACATGAGACCGGGAACAACCCAGGATGGGGCGAAAAATTATCATGGGGCACACACACACAGCATTCCCACCTACGGTAACCGTAAGTCACCTTACGCATGTTTTTGGACTGCGGGGGGAAACCGGAGTACCCAGAGGAAACCCCATGACGACACGGGGAGAACATGCAAACCCCACACACATAGTACCAGGGTGGAGACTGAAGCCCAGGTCCCAGAGATAAGTGGTGACAGTGCTAACCACTGCACCACACCTTAAACTAACTGCTTAAGCCTAAAATAGAGGTTGCAGTACCAAAGTGGCTGGTATAAAACAAGAAGTAATCATCCAGCTTCTACAGTACAGGGGCAACTGTGGACCTTGTTTCAGGAAGCATAAGGTGAGAAGCAAGAGAGTCCCTGAAGACGTTCTAGCCCATCGCAGGACTCACTCACATGACGACGTACTACGGACAGCCAGTAGACGTACCCGCAGGTTTGTGGACCGTAAGCCGTCACTGAACAAAGGGAGAACATGCAAACTGCACAGATAGAATTAAAGCCATTTCCATACTTGCTAATGTTTAGGTTTCAAAATGCGGGGGTGGGAATTACATGGATAAGCAAGTAAACAAGTATTTAATTAAGTAAACATCCATCTGTTTTCTGTAACTGCTTATCCTGTTCAGGGTTGGGGCCAATCCCACAGGGTACAGGCGCAAGGCAGGGAACAATCCAGGATGAGGCAACCGATCGCAGGGCAGACTCACACCTACAGGCAATTTGGTAACTCCAATTATCCTCAGCATGTTTTTGGACTGTGGGGGGAAACCAGAGTATTGAGGAGAAACCCCATGATGACACGGGGAGAACATGCAAACTCCACACACGGAGCCTTGGCAGAAAACCGAACCCTGGGCCTAGAGGTGTCGGGCAATAGTGCTAACCACTGCACCACCCTGAAAATAAACAAAGAAATAAATAAGGATTTTCCATTTATGTGATGACATCAACATCAATTTACCATAGAAACACAGTACAAGTACCACTGTGGTGCAAGACTTTGCACACCCGTTGAATTGGGCTGGGGGTTGCCAGGTTTCCAGTAACAGTTGGCTTGAAATTGTATGCAGTGTGTGAATTGCGTGTCTCGATTGTGTTTCACAGATGATCTGGCAACTTGGGTCAGACGAACATACAAAACTTATGGATCCATGTATGACAATTTTTCATAATGAAGTTGGAGGTGCTTGCAAATTACTGGGGAAACAACAAAATGAGTGCGTGCTGGAAGATGCAAGGGTGTCGTGCAGAGCGAATTTGGGGTGGGCACCATTTCAAAACCACGCACAAGACATAAGAAATACGCATACGCCGATAACTTTATGTAACTGTTATACATATGTAATGGTTAAATGAAGCAAGCAGTAGCAGTTACATTTAGCTAGATGGCTAAACAGCTAATGTCATGCCAGAAAGTAATTTTTTAGTTGTGTTCAAAATCCGTGACATGGACATGGAAAAGGCTCTGTTGCGTTGGTGTGTCGTTATCTAGCAAATATTGAAGGACTGGGTAGTTTGTACAGGCAAAAAAACAAACTGAGCTGTTTTGCCATCGACCTTACTAGCTAACGTTAGCTAACTAATATTAACATAAGCGCATAATGCAGCTTCATAGCCTGTCCATGCTAGCATATCGATTACATGGCTATCCAAGCAGACGTGCGTTATGTATTTTGACGGTTTTAGGCTTATGCAGCGTAACGACGCTGAAGCAATTCAGTTCCCTTCTTACACTTGCAATTGCAGATTTACTTGACTAGCAGCTGTAAACAGCTAAAGATAGCTAACCTTGTTCAGTGCCGCTGAGGTGTGAGTTGTGAATGTCACGACGTGACAGCTGGATGATGTGTAGAGGTTTCAATAGAAGACAGGAATGATGTGAGATGGGGGAGGGGATTAAGAGACGTGATCTGACAGAGGAAGCTCCCTCACTGGCCAGTGACTGCAAGTTTACTGCAAGTTTGACGACGTGTTATTCACAGTCAATGCAAGCTCGTTATTGGTCGACAGAATGATTAATTTATATGTTACATTTTTATGAAATATCGGGCCTACCGAAATTGACTGCCACGGCGCCACTGAGGATGTGGCCTAGAAATACAGGAGAAACCCAGGGAAAAATAGAAGTGTTGGCAGGTATGCATTTCTCTGACACTTTGATCCAAAGTAAATTACAGTAGAGGGGTTACAATTTGTCTGCTTGCTGGGATTTGAACCCATGACCTTTGCATTGTTAACGCAAAACTCTACTTGTTCAGCTCCGAAAAATCAACGCAGACACATTTTTAAATAACTTTCTTTGGTCATTTATACCAAGGGTGTCACAATACCAAAGTGGCTGACATATAACAAGCATGAGGTGAGAAGCAGGAGGGTCTCTGTAAGATATTCCAGTCCATCACACATGGTGACTCACTATAGACGATTCAGAGGCACCAATTCACCTACTGTAACTGCAAGTTTTTGGACTGTGAGCCTACAATCAGCACACAGCGGTATTTATAAAACCATAGAGACGTTTGAAACGTGCATCTTCTGCTCGCAGTAGAAGACTTGTATCTTTCTGTCATTTTGTTATATCTCTGACCTTAATTTGTAACAGCAGAGCCAATGATGAGGAAGGCCTGGTGGAGTTGGGTAAGGGGCAGGGAACCATTCAGGATGGCGGGGGGGGCTGAGAGGGCATTCCTGCTGGGACTGCTCTAGTTTTGCGGAGCATAAGAGACAAATGGAGCTGGAGTACTAACTGGTTTCAGAAATTTACCAGAATGCTGTGAATTTTACTTACTAATGGCTTTTGAGACCTGGCCATTGGTATATTTCTGTGGGGACGCAATGAGTGACAACCAGAGGTTCTCTATGGTGCCGGAGAGGCAGTGTCCCACTATCAATGACAAAGGTCTGTGCAAACGTTACAGAAAGCTGTTTGCCTTGGTAGTAAGTGTACATTTGCTAAAAAAAACATCCATTTTACAATGGAATGTATGCAAATTGTAACACGATAAAAACTAGCAAGAATTTCTTCTGTTCTCCAAAAAGTTACTGATATCGTATTGAATGGCTGGTGCCAAAGCTCTCCTCAGGGACACCCCAGCCATTCCATGAATTCCTTAAATTTCAACAGTAGCTCTTATGATTAATTAACTTATTTAGTTAAATAGCCTGATGAGGTATTTAGTAGTCAAACATGGTCTGCTAATGGTCTAGCCAAAAATACACAGTATTTTGTATTGGGTGGCTGCATTGTGGGTGTATTGCGAATACTCGGATGACTTTAGGAGAGGTTTTGAAATGGCAAAGTTAACACACTTCGACAAACATAATATTATAGTATAACAGCAACACGAAGATCATTGAAACATCATTTTCTGGCTGCCTAAGACTTTTCCACAGTACTTCATATTTTTGTGTTTGAGTGTGCGTGTATTTATCCTGGCATACAACAGCTTGGAAACTCAAAATTATACATACTTGTCAATATAGTGACTAAATATTTTAACATTTGGACAGTGACACAGTGTAATAGCTATCGCCTTGTCTGTGTAGAACTATTATGCTGGTAGGTCTAAGCTTCTGTACGCCACAGTTCTGCTCTGTACCCGACAGAAAGTTGTTGAACCTAAAGAAAATCAACTGCTTCAACCAGCTTGGATGAAGAAATGGTAAAGCGACTTTCACAATATATGTTAGTCTTGCTTGTAGCTTTTTTTGCTTCTCACATTTATCAAATTGATTATAGGTCCTTCCGGCATGTCAGAGAGCATCCCGATGACTCTTGCTTGACTAAACTTAAAGGAACAGCATATTAATTATTCAGCTCCACCAGTGCTGTGCTCGGAGAAACATTATTCAGAGGAAGGACTTTAAAAGGCATCAGACACCTGAACTGTAAGTACTTTGATAGAGCTAAAAATGCCACCATGTTTTATTCCCTTTTCGCAGGGAGAGTCATTTGCAATTTCACTGCAGTTGAAAGCAGTCGGGTGTAACATGGTAATGTTAGAATATACAAAGATTCAGAACATCCAGGTAAGCCAATATCCCGAGTAAGATTATGGTCGGGTTTGTTATATTCTAAAGGAAGATTATCATTTGTATTTCCTACATGGATATTAAAACCTCCTGCAATTTTTATCTTGTCAGTGGTGACCACAAAATAATTGAATAAATCAGCAGTTTTTAATGTTTTTTACATCCAGAGGAATGGGTCCCTCTTGGTAAACATTAGCAAGTAGAAAGGACTGAGAGACAAAGGAACATTTATCGTTTAAAAGGTCTGGACACTGGTGACTACTTCACCTCCTGAAGTAGCCTAGCCCCAGACCAGAATAGTAAAGTACAGCAACACTGCCCACTGAGAGGTCTCAGATAAAGCAGAAGACTAATCAGAGCTAAACCAGGCTTCAGTGCATCCCAAAATATTAAGTTAAAGTCAAAGAATTAGTTCATTAACAATAGCTGCTTTGATTGGAATTGATTGCTTATTTAGCAGTTCTGTTGTCATTGTCTTGCCTGCTATGGCGAATATACCAGTTTTAAATGTGCATACTTGAACATACCTATAAACTTAAAGTGTGTTCACTTTTCTAAGAAATACTTCTTGTCAAACCAGCCTCAGTGATTCAGTGCATATTTCATCAGACCCTGTCAGATTAGCATGGATTCATGATCTGTCCATTTGTAAAGGGTGTTTAATTTTCCTGTGGAAAATATGCTGTATGCAAAGGTCTTTGATCCTGACACCTGAAAGAAAATTGCCCTGTCTGAGAGGGAAGAAACTGCAAAGACCAGTTAGCATCCCTTCAGTTAGCATACGAGTAACATAGCTTCAGTTAGCATATGAGTAACATAGCTTCAGTTAGCAGATGAACAGTAAGTGGGTCTGTTTGTGTATTTCATTGGGGGATAGCAGCATTTTAGCGTACCCATCAGATGGATGTAAGTGGGATAATTCACTCTTTTGGCTAGTAATGAAAGTGTTATTCCTAGTTTGCTGACTTGCCCAATTCCTGAATCCTTCATATATCTGATTTCTTGTTGTGCTGCAGATCCTTGTTGCACCACTAGAGGGCATACAGTATCACGAGGGAAAAAAGTACATATGCTGAAATATTTTGTATTTTTCATGTGTTTTGGTGTATTTTGGATATTCACTCAGATGGATGGATGGCTGGATGAATAGATGGATTGGTTCTTATGTCAATGTTAGCAGTGGATAAAGTGGGCTTATTTTAAAATATATAGAAGTCATAAACTATAGGGTACATGAGTCCTGTCCTGAACACCTGCTGTTTTGGCTCCAGGTCTCTTTTAAGCAGCCATAAAATAAGCAATTAGCCCAGCACAATACACTAAATGCAAAAATTCCCGATAGCTGGTATAGGCCTTTTTGAGTTTGTTTCTCATACTTATAAAAGTTTTGGTTCTATGCTAGTTCTATTTTGTATGTGAAAGTTAGCTATGTTGAATCATGGCATAAAAGTTTGACCTTTTTGGTGGATGATGTATGCAGCATCTACAGCCAGATAAGATACAGCCAGATAAGCTACAGCCAGATAAGCTACAGCCAGCTAAGCTACAGCCAGACCAAAGAATTAGGTGTTCCTTGCCAAGAAATCTAACTAATCTTGGTCATCGATGCACTGGAGAGACAATCTCTGGTCACAAAAAACCAACAGACCAATCTGCTTCACATGCAAGTTGGAGAACTTCATCATCTCTCAGCCATCTCTACCCCCAGGGCATCCTTGGCTCTGCTTTCATGATTTTATGATCTCCTGGAAGTGAGGTGAACTAACGGCTTGGGGGCCAGGTGTTTGGCATTTCCCTGTCAAGCCACCTCCTTTGAGATCCCCAATACTAACCAATCAAACCCTATTTCTATACAATACCAGCAGTTCCAAGGTGTCTTCAGTGAAACAGTGGCAGTCGCTCTTCCAATTATCCATGGGAATGTGCCATTCAGTGCTTCACGGAACCTTTCCTCCATGACTGGGTCTTTTCATTGCTACTCCCCGAATCAGATATACTGAAGAAGCCCTTAACTTGGTAATTATTGTTACCATCTATTTCTCAAGTTGATTCAAGTTTCTTCTTTGTGAAAAAGAAGGATGGCAGCCCTGTATAGACAACCAAGGTCTTAAGTGACATCACCATTAGGTCTGTCGCTCTCTTCTCCTGATTCATCCAACACTGAAAGATATCAACACTGTAGCCATCTTTAAAAAGTTAGAGCTTTGAAGAGTTTATAACCTCATCAGAATTTGTGAGGGGGATGAATGGAAGAGAGTTCTCATCACATCCAGGGGGAACTACAAATGTCAGATTATGCCGTATGGACTTGCAAACGCCCCCACTATGTTCCAGTATTTTATTGACGAGATCTTCAGAGTCACGGCGAACAAATGTCTTATTATATTCATTGTATATATTAATGACTCATCTACGCCTCCTCTTGAACCTCAAGAGTTAAGTAAACTAAGTCCATCAGAGACCTCTACACTAAAGCCAAGATGTACAAGTTTCATAAATTGTCAATGTCTTTTCTGCGGTGTGTTATTGGGTGAGACTGCGTAGTTGCAAATAAAATATCCGATATTCATTAGCGGAGTGAACTTGGGATATATCTGAAAAATCAAGTGGCTAAACTTTTTGCTGTTTACTTTTTTAAAGGCCCACTGTCTGTCTTGCTCATGCTAACCGGCTATAACGCACACACAACGCATGATCCATTTGCGCACTGAAAAAGGCTGTCACTGACGCAGCATGCGCTGTTTCATCGAAATACAGGCTAGCCAAAATGGTCCCTTCGCCAAAATTCAGTCACAGAGACATGCTGTCATTCCAAACTTATTGCTGTGAAGCCCGTCACCAGCCCCACTGTTAGGTAACATAACCCCCCCCCCCAATACACTGACCCCTTCTACCTGTGTGGTGGCACCCATCAGATACTTTTTACTCCGCCAAGATGCTGCATTGCAGCCAGCATTCATTCATTCCCAGCTCCTGCACTTTACACACACTCTACTCCGAGTGCTGGACATCCTGACATAAGTCACAAAACAAAACTGCTAACCCTCAAATTCTGGTAGTCATCCCATTCTGACAGTGTCAATGACTTCCTGTCACTCCTGTCTCGTCTTTGCCAAGTCTTAAATCTCATTATCTTTACTCAAACTCTTCCTGATTCCTCAGAGACCATGATGAAATGTCATTGGATTTGACTACCACCCCCCCCCCCCCAAGTAATGAATACACCACTATCCCATTTACAGTGCATTGATTCTCCAAAATGTGCTGTCTGATACCTCCCTAGGGCCTATGCAGCTTTCAGAATATCTGTTTATCCAAGTGTTAGGCTGTTTGGGATTGCTTTGATTAGACAGAAGATCTCGGCTTATACCTTGTGAATGGCGAGTGGTCAGTACACACCTGGGAGTACTCTCCATACCAATGCATAGAGTGAGAGGTTGAATCAAGAAAATGGCTGCTTTTTTTTAAACAATATTAGGGAAAAGGTTCGGATCTGATACCTCTCTTGGACTGAATTCACAGAAAAATTCAGTCCCCCAAGGGTTACTTGCCCGTCATAAACATCCCAACTGTGGACACGTGGTTCGGATTGAGTGGGAGAAGGCCCCTGTCCAACTTTGGACGGCTGTAAAGACAGAGAAAGGATTTGTGGACCACAACCATTGCCCCACTACCCTATCCGATCCCAGATAGACTTCCTACTTAACTCATCCGACTCCATTTACCTTCCAAAAAGCTTGTTATCCAGTATATTTGTTCTTATTACAATGTCAGACACATTTATCCTGTCATCTGTTGCTTAAAAGAATCCCGCAGATATCAGATCTCTCCTTCTTCCCACATCTCCTTGTGCACTACAGCATCTTGAATCCACTGTTCACACTGAGCTATAGACACCTCGAGGGTTGACTACAATTCTTTGTGGACTGAGGGCTGTGGTCTGTGGACCAGTCACGGGTTTCCGCTCATGACTTCCTGGAGCCTTTGCTCGTTAAAGAATTCACCCAGTCTTCAGATCCAGATCATCCTGTCCCACGCATGAGTACTCAGTCGCTGGTAGGCAGTCTAGGGCATTCGGTGATGAAATTTTGGAATTTTCTCTGTGTCGTCTCAACTAGTTTAAAATTTTCTTCCTGTGTTTCCGACTAGAGATATTATGTTATGATTGGGATTTGATTATCTTCGTATCTGCCTTATGAAATATCCCTCGTAGTTGGACTGTGATTTCTTAGACTATGTTTGGAAAATAAATCCTTAGGTTCCAAAGCTTGATCCTCCATTTTTACTGTAAGTTACATTGTGAAGCCCCAACAATTTCAGATATTTGTTGGAATCAGGGGAAATATGTGTTGCTGTTTTTTTTATTATCTTTAAGTATTGTTTTTACTGTTAATAATTTGAAACTCCAAAGGCTGAAGCTTAGTTAGCTGACCGACACAGTGGATCAGCATTTGCAGGATCCAATAATCGGTATGACAGCTTAGCCAAGGGGCTAAATAGGGCAGAATTCAAGGGATTTGCTGGTTGTTTTGAGCTGGAGAGGCAAAATATTAAGGAGATACTGTAAACTAGATTTTTCTCAACGCGTGACACGGCGCACGGGTCCGTGTGAGCTGTTTGCAGGTTCAGTGTATTTGTGTGCGTCTTCTCTGGCGTTGTCATGACACATTGCTGATGACAAACACAGAACCGGTCTTCTGTATGCACTCCTCCGTCACGATGTAGAACTTAAAGAATCCCGTTGCCTGGAAACGTACGAGCTGCGATCTGTAAGTGCTGCTGGAGGACGGGATTCCATTAGCATTTCAATGGCTGTTTGCAGCTCCTTTGAAATTGGCCTGGCAAGTATTATTTTGCAATAACATTTTCTGTTTGCGCCTTTCGACTGGAATTCATGGAATAGCCCGGCTCTACATGTATGTATTTTTTATACACTCTTTATATGCCCTTTATATGCCTTTCTTTGAACGCCCTTCATGCACCTCTTCTCTCTCTACCTCTCCATTTGTAACCCACCTCCCTTCATGCTCCTTTCCCTTTACACACCTCTCCCTTTATCAAACACCTCTCCTCCCACCCCCTCCCTTTGTAAATCTCCCCCCTTCTCTCCCCACTCCCTCCATGCTCCTCATTGCTGACACACCTCATCCCTGTCCTCAGTAGCAGGCTCTGATTCATCACACCTAAGTCGCCTGGGATTTTTTTCATCCCACCCATCGATTAGCAGCCTTTTCAGAGCCTCCCCAACAGAGGACAGGAACCGTAGGCTGAGGGGTCACGCTGGGCTGCGTGTGGCACCGCATTAAAATCCGACAAAGTCTTTTTGTATGTTTCTCGCTTTTCTTTCATGTCCCCGCCCCCTTTCCCAGCTCCCAGTGTCCTCAGCGCTGCGGATCACGGCACTGCTGCTGTGCTGGGTCTCACTGAACCGGCTGGATTCAGATTTAGCCTGCCTCCGTGGTGTAATGCAGGGAGGGGGGGGGCGTCGCTATGGTGACCTGAGCGAGTGGGAGGGGCTGTCGTTTTCCCTGTGACTGCTACCGCTGTTTTTCTCCCACCCGCTCTCATGTGCGGCGGCAGCTCGCCCTCGTCCCGTTCCTCTGCGTGAAAGCTCGAGCTCCAGCGCGTGAGAAAAATGCTTTGGTCCCCGAAGCGCTCGCTTTCCAACATCCACGTGAAGCTGACGGCCACGGGGCTCCTCCGGAAGCTGCAGCTGCTCTCGGGCTACCGCAGGAGCACCATGGTGTTCCACACAGGTGCGATCGGCGCTGTCGTGTCTCTGCGTGTCAGCATCTTTATATATGTCTGTCCAGGGCTGTCTTGCTGCGTGCTGTTGGCGTGTGTGCATGTGTGTGTGTGTGTGTGTTTGGATATGTGTTTGCGTGTGCATGTTTATATGATCAGCTGTCATTTGTGACCCAGGCGTGTCTGTGTATTTACGTGCATGTGCTGTATGTCTGCATGCGCGTGTACATGCGTGTGATCAGCACGGTGTCTTTCCAAGTTCCAGATATGTGTGCCGGTCTCTCTGTCTGTCTGTGTCTGTCGGTGTAATGCTCCGCCCCATACTTCAGGTGCTTCCTCTTCGCCAAAGTCCTGATTTAATATTTTCAGTAAAGGGTATGGAAAACAGCTAGGAATACAATACAAGCTGTGTGTATATCAAAACTGGGCTGATTATATGAGACTTCTATCCTTCTTTGGAGTGTCTTCCTCACCTTTCATGGTTCATGGTGATGGTATGTTCTGTGCTTCTAAATTTGGCAGCCTGGTTACATATGCACATAAAGCAGGAAATGTAGGTTACTTAGGGATTCAGTCTTTGGCTACCCACTCCCATATCTGCATACATTATACATTACCTGAGCATTAAATGTTCGTGCACTGTTTCATTTCACACAATGTGAAATATACAAATTGGGTGATGGAGTTAGTGTTCTTCAGCACCCATACTGGGAATCTTGAATTTGTGCAATTTGTGCACCAAAAAAAAAAAAAAAAGAAAAACAAACACGTTACAAATATGCATACATTGCTGGGGTCTCATTTTAGGAGTAACGTGAACTTTGAATGAGATGTCTACATTAGAGATAAAACTTAAATTATTGGCTCATTACTGATCTTCTGTGCTCGCCTGGAATGCAGGTCATTGTATAATGCCTATACATGCGTTTAAGTCAACATTTAGTGTGGAAATTGTGTATCAAAAAGAAGTCGTTTCCAGTCTGCTCATTGGTCATGTTCTGCATCCTTATCTGAGCAGACAAGCAATCCGTTCATCCCTCTCGGAGCTGTTTGAATTATTCAACGGCTCCATAGAGACAACTCATATGAATTCTGAATAATTTAAAGGGGCAGAAAACCCATATTCCGCTTCGGATCTCTGTATTTTATATTTTTGCTGTATTTTATGCCGATAGGTTTTCAAAAAAATCCTTTTATTGTGGGTGTCATTTACATTGTTTTTGTTTTTTTTATCTAGAGTTGTTCATAGATGAAGTTTGCGGGTGATGGTTTGATGGAATGGTTTGCAAAATAGAATAAAATACCGACAAAACATGTTTAGCTCCGTAAGACATGGGAGGGATTTAGTTGGGGAGGCAGAGTCAGAGGAGAAGCCCCCCCTGATTAACTGTCATCAGTTAATAATTATGCAATACAAAGATTTCTATGGGGTGTCCAGTTTGTTTGCTTTTGGTTAGAGAGAAAAGTGGCTCTTTTCCTCACTCATTACATTTACCAAGGGGGGCAAAATCCCAAATTCCCACATTCTGTGGATCTGTTCGCTGTCTGGAAGCATGAATTTGTACAAGGTCATTTTAAATTTTATATCAGCCAGCATGGCACCAACCCTGCAGGGACATTCCACCAGACGGCAGAGCCCGAACACTTTCTGCACCACAATGTAGAAAATATGTGTGCAAATCCTGGGCACCCCTGAGGTCTTTGGGGAGCGAAATGCATCTGCTTTACAAATTGTTAGTTTTTCTGATTTTGATGGCATTTAGGAAACAGTCACTGGAAATGGCTAATTACCAGTAATAATCCGCAACCATCTAGAAATCTAGGAAGCTAATTTTATTGTAAAAACCTCCAGGAGTGAATAAGCGTATGAAATTATCTAATTTGAATCACCCTTAAAAACTCACAAGAATTTCATCTTAATCTGCTTCAAAAGTAATAGAAGGTGTATAATCCAAACTGAATGGATTTCACATCAGCCCTTGATGAAATTTTTATAGTGAATCAGGTCAATAAAATTTATGAAGCAGAAAATCAGCAAATACATACTGCCGTATCAAAAGTGTCCTACAATAGAAGGCAAACACAGACTTGTCTATGTCTGTGCAGTAGTACTCAGTCAGTTCCATTCATAAAAACTGGCTATTGAGTAAATACATCACACTAAAGTAAATGGGTTTATAATTAATTACGGTTATTCAGCAGGTGTCTCCCTAGTGTGTGAGTGGATGCGTTTTTCTGAACCCGCAGTCGACTTATGTGTCGCGTTGTATATCACTGCAACCCTGTGCTGGATGAACAGCTATGGGAGATGCCTGCTTTGGTATGCACACGTGTGAATGCATGCAAATGCCTCAGCATTCTAATTCGCCCGCGTGTGGGCGTGCGGAGGAAGTCGCAGGGGTTATTGCGAGTCTCGGAAATGTCACTTCGGATGATTTCACACCTAAAGAATCACTTACCATCTCCAGTGGGTCCTACAGACAAACCCCATTGTGCTGGGCCGTCTGCGGAGCGCCAGGCTGAATGACGAGCCCCATTGTGATGGATAATCCGTACCGACCCCGGCTGAATGACGAGCCCCATTGTGATGACGGCCTCAGTGGGCTGTCCTGGCAGCGCCATCAGCCTGTGCCATCTGGGCATGTTTGTTTCTTTACCGCAAAAATAAGTCAGCATGATTCCTGCGAGCAGCACAGCGTGAAACGCACCTGCACATTAAGCCTGCTGAACACCTGCACTTTAAACCCGCTGAACACCTGCACATTAAACCCGCTGTGTCAAATCCAGAAAGGCTTTTGGAACTGAGCGGAGATTTATAGGAGAGTTCCTCTAAAACCACACGTCAACCATATGCAGTTTGCCGAGCTAATCGTAGCAGGTGTCCACATAAAAATTAGTTGCCACGATTAATCAAAAGAAAGTTGCTTTTCCCTGTGAATGGATCACAACCGGTACGGGGTAGTTTCAACATTATGCAGTTAATTTGGTTTATAGCTGAAGTTAGAGCCCAGGGTAGTTAGGCTAGAAAGAAAGTGAAACTTTATTGATAACCAGAGTGAATGCCAACAGGAATAAAACCCAGCATTTACAGAGTAGTGTCATTAGCAGGGATAAATGTCACTGAACTAAATGATGCTCTTTACTCATTTTTATAGCATCGAATGTACAAAGTGGCATTGTAAGTGTGTCTAGTAATGTGTACATGTGTGAATGACCTGCCCTATGACTCTTTGCAGCAGAGTTTGACAGTAACCCCTGAATAATTTTTCTATTTTTCTGTTAATGGACATGCAGTCGGGGAAGTGCAGTAACCCTACACATGAGGTGTGTGTGTGTGTTTGTGTGTGTGTGTGTGCGTACGTGTGCGTGTGTGTGTGTGTGTGTGTGTGTGTGTGTGTATATATGTGTGTGTGTGTGTGTGTACTCTGCGGTGGACTGACATCCCGTGCAGAGTGATCCTCGCATTGTAGGCATCCCTGAAAGACTCTGTATTGAGTAGGTGCCCATGGTCAGTGGTTATGGACAGGTACTACAACCCGTATCAGAAATGTCTCCTCGTGATATCAGAGGACGCAGTTCGTCAAAAATATGCATTTCTTACATTTATAACACACATAATAGAACTTCTTATATTAGAACATCGCTTGGTGTTTGTCATCTATAACTTTTTGATGTTTTGACCAGTTGCATAAACTGGGCTTCCATGTTGTACAAGACTGATAAAATGCAAGTCATGATCTCGTCAGCAGAGGGAGCCAGAGAAAACTATTGGATGTAGTTAAAACTTTCCACTTCTCGCTTTAGAAATATGTTAAAATATACATCAACAACTCTCTCTCTCAACAACAACAATATTAATAACAATAATTATTATATTTTGATCTGTGGGGGGAAGCATAATAATAATTATTATTATTATAATATAGTTATTTGAATAATATAATATCATTATTGAATAGGAGTTACCAAATTGCCCATGTTTGAGTGACTGGTGTGTGAGTGACTGGTGTGTGAGTGAATGGTGTGTGAGTGAATGGTGTGTGAGTGACTGGTGTGTGAGTGAATG
>JAODLC010000015.1:13056666-13085740 GCA_026781145.1 Hippopotamyrus pictus | reverse complement strand
GCCCGGTACCGGATCCGCAAAAGGGGTGTCGCGCCGGCTTTGTCATTCTCCAGAGTCCCTCCCCACTAACGTGCATGCAGGGAGGTGGTCCGGGGTAGGGGATGAGACATTGCACGGTCCCTCAGACCGCCCTGCCCCCTTCTGCGCGGCGCCTGACAGCCTCCGGAGCGAGCGGGTGTGGAGGCTGGGCTGCGCGCAGGGGTGTTAGGGAGGCGGAGGTACGGCCCCAGGGACTGACTCGGCTCCGATCATGGGCTGCTGCATCAGCGCCGACTGCTTGAGGGTAAAACGCTCCTCTCTTTGGTGCTCGGACAGGCCGAAAGCTGGCTAGGTCTTTGCTATGGGTAGGCTAACCACAAGGGATAGACTGATTGTTATGTGTAGGCTAAGTGTTCTGGGGACTGTTACTGCATAAGCAGGCTGATTTAAAGGTAGGTTGTGTGCTTTGTGCAGGCTGATCAGAGATCGCAGATCACCGATCCCTGCGCTGCTTGCTTATCATGCAGTATTACACGGAGGATTTATAAGAGCAGTCGAGTGAGGGGACCGCATGGCCGTAGTGTGATGCCTGCGGTTTGTTTGCCTTCCCTGGCTTGTGCGTGTATGACTCTGCGTCAAGTGCGATGCTCACCTCCGCTATGCGTGGCTTCTGCGTTTCTGCCGTTTGATCGTTCAACACGTGTCTCACATGCTTGCAACATGTACTTGACTTCTTTGTACGGGAAGGATATTTCAGGTCCTTTTGGTATACGTGCTGGTTTTAGGCTTTTGTGCAAATGTTTTGCTGGCATGCATTGTGCGTAATGCCTGCATAGTAGCCACGGGGCAAAATGTTCCTCGGAGAGCGAGAGAGATACCTTATCATCTAACCGGGAATCTGATCTAACGATACCCCTTGACTACAGCAGTGCGATAATATTTGATCTTTTTCGGCTAAAGTGACTTTTGTTACAGACCGCATATATATATATATATATATATATATATATATTTTTTTTTTTTCCTCCACAGCATGAAGACGTTGTCAAGAGGAGAGCTGAGCTGTCACAGGAGCTGGCAACACTGCGTGGAGAACTGGGTAAGTAAATAATAAACAGCCAGCAATGAAACGTTCCTTTATTTGATATGCTGGGTTTGGGCATGATGCAAATGTATGGACTTGGTTTAGAAGATACATACATAACATGTGTAACCCATTCATTTCATTTGATGCAATGAAAATAGTGGAATGAAACATAACAAAAAAAATTACCCCATATTCAAATGGCATAATTGTGCAGAAAGTTAGAGGAGGTGCTTTAATTGTTACAAGGACAACAGAGCAATCAAACAGACATTCTCAAGATCAGGATCACAATAGGCTGTGTGGGAGAATGATAGCGGCTAAAGATGGGGAAGATCCAGGCCAGCATCAGCTTTTGAAGAAACATCTGCTCTCAGCTTTTGCTTCATTGTGAATAATTGCCTAACATACATCGCCATGTAGCTAACACACGTCGCCATGTAGCTAACACACATCGCCATGTAGCTAACACACGTCGCCATGTAGCTAACACACCTTGCCGAGCAGCTAACACACGTCGCCATGTAGCTAACACACCTTGCCGAGCAGCTAACACACATCGCCATGTAGCTAACACACGTCGCCATGTAGCTAACACACGTCGCCATGTAGCTAACACACATTGCCATGTAGTTAACACACGGGGGCGATGGTGGTGCAGGAGGTAGTGCTACCGTTCGGCAACCGGAGGGTTGCAGGTTCGAGTCCCGGGTCCTTCTGACCCCATCGAAGTGTCCTTGAGCAAGACACTGAACCCCAAATTGCTCCCGGTGAGCTGGTTGGCGCCTTGCATGGTAGCCTCCGCCACCGGTGTGTGAATGCGTGTATGAATGGGTGAATGTGAGGCACAACTGTAAAGCACTTTGGTAAAAAGCGCTATATAAATGCAGTCCATTTACCATTTGCACGTCGCCATGTAGCTAACACACGTCGCCATGTAGCTAACACACGTCGCCATGTAGCTAACACACGTCGCCATGTAGCTAACACACCAATGTGTCTATGTTGGAGTCATTGCGTAAAAGATGACACCCCCAGCTGTAGTTAACTATGAATAGCTGGACAGCAGCCACACTTTAGCCCTCAGTTCATCTCCAGGATTCTGTTATATTTGTCTGCTTTTGATGTTTGATTATATGTAATCCATCTTTGGTTGGTGTATGAGGTTCTAATAAATAATTCCTTTATTTGCACAAGTACGATTACATCGGAATGCTTCTCTTTGCCTGCCTCGTCTTGCTCTGCATAGCTTGGGGGTCACGTCGCAGGGTCAGCCATCGTGCAGCACCAATGCAGCTGGGGGTTAAGGGCCTCGTGGAACTGTTCTGCTGAGGCCGGGACTTGAACCGGCAACCCTCCGACTGCAGCCACAAAAGCTTAGCCTCCTGAACTCCCGAGTGAAGAGTTAGCATTTGTGTCCAGCCTCAGTGACAGAGAAACTTTCTCATCAGTTACAAGGGTTCAGACTAAGAGGTTGTTTATCGCTTTAGAGCAGGGGCAGCCAGTCCTGTCCGCAAAGGGCCGGTGTGTATGCAGATTTTTGGGATAACCTTTAGGTCAGCTGGTCAAGCCCAGGTGTGAGGACTCTTCAGCCAATCAGTCCTCTAATTAGTAATCTAATTAGGGAGGTGCAGCAAAAACCTGCATATACACCGACCCTTTCTGGGTAAGATTGCCCACCCCTGGGTTATAGCAATGAAGTTTTGGTATTTGGGATTTTTTATCTGTATTGGTTCCTAACATGGCAGCTGGCTTAATGGTTAGGGTAGTAGCCTCTCCTCTTCGGGGTTTATTCTCACTCCTAACTGTGTGTGAAGTTGTGGTTTCTCTCCGTAGTCAAAAAATAAGGTTAGTTGAACCGGTCTCCCTGAATTGCCCATAGTGTGTGATAGTGTGTTGCCCTGTGATAGACTAGGATCCCATCCAGGGTGTCCCCTGCCTAGTAGGTGTTGTCATTGGCCTGTGAAGTCACTCAAGACTCCAGTGGCGTACATGAGACCAGTGTTTCCCAGTCCGGTCCTCGGGGGCCCACAGCCGGTCCACGTTTTTGCTCCCTCCAAGCTCCAGGCCAGACAGTGGGGAGCTAAAACATGGTCTGCCTGTGTGTCCCCGAGGACCGGATTGGGAAACACCGCCTTAGACAGATTTAAGTGCAGCCCTCACCCCGTTTCTGCATATGTCTTGCCCGGAATGTTTCCTCCTTATTGGCTTGAAGCATCCTGAAGCTCTTCATTGGCAGAAGGGTACGGGAGAAGACTGGCAGCATTTCACTCGCAGACTCCAAAAGACACACAGTCGCTCGCACGGGAGCACATCCTGCCGGAAAAGACAGGGCAACAGAGAATTCCCCTCTGCGAGCTGGTGATGGTACTTTTGGGTTTACGATGGGCTGTTTTAGCGTGCAGGACCATGCCCGGTAGAGGCAGCACAATAAAGACCTCAGTGTTCCCTCAGCTGCCTCTTTCATTCCCCTAAGAGCCAGACGCTTTCCCTGAAATTTGGCCAAGTCCCTCAGCAGAGCTACACGCCACGTGGGCTTAGATAAGGGATGCTGAGGGGCCAGAGTTTTTCCAGAACGGGTAGCGTTAGTTTTATGGCGCGTGGCTTGGTACACATGTGGGGCGTGAGGGTCTGGAAATGGGACAGTAGCACCTGTTCCAGACAGGGAGGGGGTGAGGGAGTTTTTTTTTGGGGGGGGCAGGCCCAGACACGGTTCACATTTCAGGCCATTATGAAATCATGGCTTTTTTTGACATCTTCAGCCAACTGTTTGTCCTCTAATTGTGCAACTGGGTAAGAACTCCAGGTCAGAGGGCAGGCTTGTCGGCACGCTGCGTAATGCTCTAACGGAACCCGGGTTCCGCGTTGTGTGTCTCCCAGGGAGCCTGACGGCGACATGCGACCGGCTGCAGCAGGAGAAGGAGGAACTGAATGTGGTATTCCAGGGAGCTCTGCAGAAGGTCCAGGAGAAGCACCAGCAGGAGCTGGCCAACATCGAGGAGCAACAGCAGGCTTTCTATTCGGCCGAGTGGGAGAAGGTCCATGAAGCGTACCAAGAACAGGCGGACAGGTGCAGGAGCCAGATGCTGCAGGAGGTGAGATCAGATGGGAGCCCACAGTCCTGAGTTTGTCTCTGCCAATCATCACTGCTGCTGCTCTTTGCTAACAGTCAATGCTGCTGACCATTCCTGCTGATCCTAGCTTAAAAAAATATACCTGTGTCCAGAAATCTACATCCCAGGTGGATGGGCTATGGAATCTACCAGAAATGCTCGATTTATGGTTGGGGGCATGTGTCTTGATGGGTGTGTTTCAGTCTGAACAGCATCCATTGTTTGATAGTTATGTTCAGTGGTCGGTGTTGCTAAGTTGCGCTAATAGCATTAGCCTGATCATCCAATATTGAAACCTCAGGACCGCAGTCAGGAACGAGACACGGCTGAGCCGTTAAAGAGAGACAGACGTCTGTTTCTTTACACCAAATAATGGCTGATCGGAGCCAGGACCTTGCTGTGAGCCTCTTGTCGTAATAATAGACGGCAGATAATATGCCCTGTCAACAGGCCCGATTCCGGACATGTGCTGCGACCCCGAGCGGGGTGTGTGACACAGTTGTCGCTGTGTTTGAAGTCGCTTTTCCAGATGCCTTTCGCCTTACTCATTTGCGACCGCAGCACCAGACACACGGTTCAAGTGCGTGAAACACAAAGGGCCCCGTGTGTGAGGGGCCAGCCTTGGTGTGTTTAATAGCAGCCACCGTTTTGCAGGTACTCCTGGCTGCCTGGGCAAGTAGAGGAGAGTCGTGCTCTTTGAAGGTTTGATGAAAGTACTTAACCCAATTGACTCGGTAAAAATAGCAAGTGGAAGGAATTCAGCTTAGGAGTGGCTTGCGATAGGACAAAAAAATAATCGATGATAATGAAAAATAAATTACAGCAATGCTAAAAATAATGAAGCCTTGTACTCGGACGGCCAGCGGCTCTGGGTGCAGGTGGGAGTGTTGCAGTGGTGCCCGGTCAGGCTGCTGTCTCTGTGTGTGATCGTCTCACGCTCGACACTCTGCTTGGCCGGGGTTCGAGTCCGGCACGGCGTGGATGAAGCTCCCACGGCTTAGACGGCAAGCATTTAGCAGCCAAGGGTCTCTGCGTGTTCAGTCTCGCTTCTGAGCTTGTGGTAACTTACTGTGCTGAAATACTAAGCGTTTGTTCAACTACTATGTCTCCCTGATCCGCTAAGTCCTGTTTTGTAGGATAGGGGTGATTTTTCAATGGTATAGCAATTTTAAGTTATATATTACATTGTCATACTCGGTTATAATGAGCTACAAAGGCAAAACTACGCTCACAGCGAAACTGAGAAAAGGGTGTTTTACTTTGGTTTTAGTGTGGATTTTGCGTATAGTGTGCACTTCAAAACCAAGCATAGAGACCCAGTTTCAATCAAAATTCACTTTTGATAAAATATGCAGTTACATTGTGTTGCCTTTGTACGGCAGTATAGTCATTTAATAATTAGTCCAAATGCATTATTATTTTAATAGAGCTTTTTACAGCACAGGTTTCTTAAAACCTAGTTTTGGAACTACAATGTTTTTTTCTTTTTTTAATGTTACATTAAGAGTGAATGGCTTAAAAGAATTACTTCATGGAACCATTGGTCTTTCTGTTGGTTGAAAACGCAGGTTTGCATTATGTATGCTGGACATGTTATGTGTTTTGCATGAAAATGTAATGAATAACAGCACTTGACTTGAGTCTTAAACAGAAGCAAATGTTTTAGTTTCCCAGACTGTGTTTTATTCCTGTTTGAAGGTGGATGATTTAAAGTCCAAACATGATGCTTTTATACGGCACCTGGAAGCCAGCCACTCGGAGAAGATGGAGAGTCTCAGGCTGCAGTGTGAAACGTCTTTTGAAGGTTGGTCACATTGTTACCGCTCACTTTGTTTGGCCACCAATGCTAAAACGAAACAGATCAATATACAGCACTGTGCAAAAGTCTTAGGCAGTCAAAGAAAATGTTTAAAGCTATTTATCTGGGTAGTAAATGTATTTGTGCTCAGAATAAGACACAATTTAACATTAAAGCATATGCAAATTAAGAGTGACAATAGAAACCACCAAGAGTCACTTCTGTTCTGTGAAACATTGCTGATGTCTTGTTGGATGGCTAGATGAACACCTCTTTGGTTCCCAAAACTCTGCTCTGGGGCACCTCAGCCATTCTATGTATTTGATGAATTAGTTGGTTAACTTGATGAGGAGGTATTGAGTAGCCAAACAAGGTGAGCTAGTGGTCAAGTCAGATTGTGTATTGGATGGTTGGTGCAGATCCTAGGGCGAGTTTACGAGAGGTTTTGAAATGGCTAAACTGACACACTTTGACAGACATATAGTTTTAAACCAACCAATTGACATTTAAACGTCAATTTCTTTGCTAAAGACTTTTGCACGTGTCGGATGTCTCAGGTGACACTACCTATAAACACTTGCAGCTCCAGGACCCACTCGTTTCATCGGTAGTTCAGTCCCAAGCTCTTGATCAGACTGAGCCAGCCTATGAAGTCGGCGTACTCCAGTAAAGACAGTGAAGGCATGTCTGGGCAGTTAATGTTAACCCGTTATCCCTTTCAGAACTCAGGAAAAAACATGAGCAGGAAATTCTGGCTCTGGACAAGACCCTGAAGGAAGCAGAAGGCGCTCTATCTGTAAGCCTAACAAAGAACCCATTGCTTTGGGCCGCAGGACTCTGAGGGGCTAATTCATCACGACTGCTGGGCACATGCTCTGAAAATTGTGCTGCATTACAGATGACTGTACACTGCCAAAAAGTAATGGAATAATGTAAAATGCATTATTACTTAATGTGAAAATTCTATTATATATTATTCAGTATATTATATTGCAGCAGACACAAAGAAAACCCGAGGTGTATTTCTTCAATGAAATCGTGGATTTTGAGTATTTTCTGCATCATTGCGTTCAAGCTTACTAGCTTGTTTGAGACGTTAAGTCCTAAGATGTGTTATTTACACACAGGGACTTGTTACTTTAGGTGTCTCCTTAGCTTAAAATGACGTGAGCTAGCAATCGTCAATCATCAGATAGTGTCCTTGGGTATCTGCGTACGGTAACTTTCTGCCGAAGAGCAGATGGTGTCAATGAGTGCGGTACACATAGCAAGACAGAGTTTGGTAACTGAAGATTAAAATTAAGTAATATGCAGCAAGAAGAAGTTGACGTAACATTATTTTTCTCGCTTTATGCGGGTGACACCGTTTATACCTTGGAAAGATTGTTGTTAATTCCGCAGTCATTTCAGCGGCCGAGTAACTCAGGACTGGCCGCCTGTATTTCTCCAGAACCAAATCGAGGAACTCAAAGTGGAAAACAGCACTCTGAAGGTTGAAGAGGAGAAATGGAAAGCCGCGACTGAGAAAACACGGGTAACCACACTGGGCCCCATGTCTCCCATTACTACGGGATGTCCTTGTTAACTGTACCAGCGCCCCCTATCTGTTCGTGTGATTGCTAGCAGGCTATACTCCATGTGTTTTGCAATGACCTCTGGATCACTATTGTTAGCCATTCAGCCGCTGGTCCCTTGTGATTGTGATTTTGTATCTGCAGCCTGAAGCCACGTGCATTTCAGAGGTGATCTCCAGAATGTTCCCTGACTCTGTCACTCGCCTCCAGCCTATTCCCTATATTTATCTTTGTTCTAGAAGGATCCGCACACCTTATACCTGGAGCAAGAGTTGGACAGTCTCAAGGTCGTCCTGGACATCAAGATCCAACAGCTCCACCAGCAGGACCAGAAGCTGATGCAGATGGAGAAACTGGTAAGAAATGATAGTAAACTCTGTATGATCTGCATTTCATTTGCAAGCGGCAGACTGAATTTCTGATCTCGTTAAATGATAGGTTGAAAAAAATGTGCAGCTGGAAGAATGCCTTAAGAAAGTCCAGCAGGAAAATGAAGACCTCAAAGCCAGGATGGACAGGCATGCCGCTCTCTCCAGGTAGGTCAATGGTCTTTCTGCCTGCAAGCAAAGTGAAACATCTGCTTCTGTTGCCTCTGGCTGTTGTGTTGGTATTTCTGATCTCTTCAGCAATTAGGGTGCCTTGAGATATAAAATGGGGGGTGGAGCAAATTCCAGAATGTCTTTGGATGTCTTTGAGGTTCACTTCCAATTGTGACATCACCTTCCAAAACTAGGAGGGTCATGCCTGCTAGGTTTGCGTGTTAAGAATGTGCTCTGGTCTTAAGCGCCGTGTCTTGGCACATCTAGCGAGTTCTCCGCATTCCTCTTCTCAGGCAGCTCTCCACAGAGCAGGCAGTGCTACAGGAGTCTCTCCAGAAGGAGTCCAAGGTCAACAAACGTCTCTCCATGGAGAACGAGGAACTGCTCTGGAAGCTGCACAACGGGGACCTGGGCAGTCCACGCAAAGTGTCCCCATCCTCGGCCCCCGTGTCATTCCAGTCCCCCCGCAGCTCTGCCATCCTCTCCAGCAGCCCGAGTTCGCCCAGATAGCAGCTGACCCTCCCTGGGACAAATGATGGACAGCACTGTCCTCCAATCAGAAAGCTATATTAGCTGTGCAGGATCACGACCCGTCTCCCTTCTACAGAGGTACCGTCTACGTACATGTGAGCTGGAAATC
This sequence comes from Hippopotamyrus pictus, assembly GCA_026781145.1. NCBI lineage: Eukaryota > Metazoa > Chordata > Actinopteri > Osteoglossiformes > Mormyridae > Hippopotamyrus > Hippopotamyrus pictus. The sequence goes on along the minus strand of JAODLC010000015.1, from coordinate 13,077,013 downwards.
TCAGGTCCCCTACAAACTCAAAAGCTGAAAAACGTGGCTTAGCTGCCATGGAGCCCAGCTAAGCTATTCCCTGCCCCGGACCTGTCCCCCCCACCAAAGGATCAGCCTAGCTTGGGATATCTACCGTCTTCTGAGCTGTTAGCCTGCATTCGCGCAACAAGCAAATGCAAACCTAAAAAGCCATTTAGTCAATAAAGGTGAAAATCAGGCTTTATGCAGCTGGCTGTAGGGTCTGTGTGTGTGTTTGTGCACAGATTAGTCACGGCTGGCTGGGAGATATATTTCTGTGTAGACATACTACATGTGTGCTTCATGTAAACATGCATAATCGTGCATGATGACCCAGGACAGGATGACTGTTTTTACCTGTGAAAATCACACCAGTAAAGATATCATGATATGCAATTAAAAATCTCTGGTACGTAGGAGAATATCCAGGATATACCAAGGAAGATTTGTGATATTCCATTAAAAATTTGTGTGCTGCCGAAGTGGATTAGGGTTCTATCAGTCTGCATTTGGCTCTCTGACCTGCATTCTCCACTCAGCATACAGTTATTGCGTTTATATGTGTATATATATAAAACAGTACATGACAATATGGCATATGTGGCAGTATTCCTACAGTGCTAATGAATTCAAAGGTCTTACACTGTTCATACATAATCGGAACTGATTTAAAACATTACTTAAAAACGTCCGACCTTGAATCATCTTAATGTGATCAATTGAAGTTACTAAGTATTTACGGCTTCAGGATTTGGCAGCGTTGGCCTTGTATTTGAAGTTATTGTATTTTTTATACTGAACTTTTATTAAAATGGGGTGGGGGTATTCCAAACACGTTCCCATTTAATTCCCAGAATCGCCTTCTAGGTAATTAGCTAATTGATGTTTTCTTGCTCACATATCTTGGTTTCTGTCACCATCAGTGCCGGTCTAATCACCACCAGGCAAGTTTCATCAGCGGTGCCCACGGCTCGCTAAGTCGGTGCCCCCTGCGATGATTGCGCCCTAGGCGGCTGCCTATGTCACCAACAGGATTGACTGGCCCTGATCACCATTTTATGCTCTATGTCACCCAACCGTGCCTCTAGCTGCCCTCATGGTGGGGCAGAGACAAGCTTTATCCTGAAAAGAGTTCCTAAGTATTTCATGACGTGTCACAAAAGTAACTATTCCGATGTTGAAATCACTGGTGTGAAGCTTAAACTGAAATATGCAATTCATAAAGTTATATGTATAAATTCAATATTATAAAACAGAACTTGATATTATTTATTTATGAATTTAATTTTAGTCCTGACAATTTTAAGTATAATCTGTGAGATGTATAAACTGCCATCTAATGTGATTAATAAACATGCGTGACGTTTAAATTGAATATGTGATGTCACAATCAGTACTGGCTTGTCTTCTTGATGGAGTGTCTCAGACGTCCAATATCTTATCTACTGTTCCAGGCACACAAAGGCTCACTGAGTAACACAGAGCTCCACACTGCTCTGGACAGTGCCAATGCGATGTTGATTCAGATGGTTTGGCTCAGTTTTAAGAAATTTTAATCACTGATACCCCTCATACAGCTGCAAGGGCATAAGTGTGTAGCATCGACTAACGCTAATTAACGCTGGCTAACTGAACAATGATATACGTGAGATTATATTTACGAGAACTGGAATGCAATCAAATGGCAGCATATTATCAGCAAATATCAGTAAATATTCCTAGCAGTGAGACATTAAATGGCCAGAAAAGCCGTATTTTGCTGCAAAACACATTCATGCAAGTCTTGGCTACCAGTAAAACATAGGATAAGAAGAAAAGGGACGTGAGCGAGTGACCTTTATAGGTCAGAGGGAGGAGTCTGTTGGATAATAAAAGCATCTCTTTGGATGGTGTTTGGCATGGGGGTCTTGTAGCGCTACAGTGGGTCTAGACGGGTCGCCACTGACGTCTCTCCATGCCGGTTTTTTGCCCTGCAGGTGTATCCCCCAAAGTCAATGGTCTCCATGTCCTCCAGCATGAGCACGCTTTGGGAGATCCGTGTGGTGTGGCCCACGCCGCGGGCAATCAGCCGCCAGGCTCCGTAGATGTCCACCGGGCGCTGGTCCTGAGGTCGGAACACAGCCATTATACATGATGCTCATTTCCTTTTGAATGAGGCTCTGATCTGCAGCATCTACTGCTCAAGCAACCAATTAAGTTAAAGTTCACTTTCCTTGGCTCTAGGATAAGAGCAGCTTAGATTTGTGTCATGGGTCAATTGATCCAGTGGATCTATTGAGGGATGATCAATCCTGGATCAAACCAGGATGGATCAATGAATTAAACAGGGACAGGCCAGGGGATCAGAGAAAGAGGGGCCAGTAGACTAGACATGAAAGAGGTAATGATTTAATCAGAGGATTACCCAAGATCGGGCCAAGAACAAGATCAGGTCCTCCTCACCTGGCCCGGGTATGTCCAAGTGAAGTCCACGTCCAGCTCCGGCTCCCCAAGAACAGTGCAGGTGATGTTAACGTTGTCACCTCCCCTCACAGAGGTGGCAGAAGCTTCGATGGTCGCAAACGGGGGGCCACTGGGTACTGTCATGGGGGCAGGAGGGAAATACTTCTACTGAACCTCCACCCTATTCATACTGCAGTCCCTTGCTCAGTATACAAGTAATGTTCATCATCTGATAAGAACTTTGTCACGGAATCGCTGAGAACAGCAACGACATTACGATGATATTCCCCGATTCAACAAGTCTAAGACAGGAAAACCGGGTGATTAAACCTAATGATGCCCATGTTGCACAAGAGGGTGAATGTTATGTGTGTACGTGAGCGTGTAAGGCTGTGTGCATAAGCGCACCCGCCATTGCAGGGATGGTCTGAGTAACTATACTTCTCCTAGCTTATGTAATACATACTGTTCTATACTCCTAGCTTTCCAGTTAGCATTGCACCACCGTACATGCTGTACTATACCGCTCCTTACCTTCCACGTAGAGCAGCTGGTACTTGTTGGAAATCTGCATCGTGCCCTTGGCGGCGGCCTTGCAGTAGACGACACCCATGTGCTCAGGCCTGGGCTCGGTGATGAGGAAGCCGCTGGTGGGTTTGTAGGAGGCAGACACCTCCCCAGGCGGGACTTCCCTGTGCAGAGTCACGTGGGTCTGGGGAGTGGTCACGCGGCAAGGCACCACCGCTGGCCGGTCCGGCCGGAGGTACACTATCTCAGTGTAGACCATGGATGGGACAAACAGCTCGTCCTTGTCTGAGAGGAGCGTGAACCAGAAAAGCATCCATTCAGCCTGGAGCAGAAATCGCCCTGGAACAGAGTAGAATCAAGAGAGGAGGTGCTGCATGGGCCTACCTGTGAAGTAGATGTAGGTAGAGGAGGTGCGGTCGGGGTCTTTCTCACACTCGGCTCCATCACACAGCACGACCCAGCAGCTGTACTCCCCTGTGTCGGCAGCAGAGGGCGACGTCAACATCAACTGGCTGAATTTATCTTGCTGCTTGATACTAGTTGCCATAGAAGAGACAACGAGAACCAGGGACTGAAATGAAAAGATGCCTTGCATGACAGCTAAGGAATTATTAGCAAAGATTCAGTCTTCAAGAATCGGTGATAGTGTCCCCTAGTGGCAAAGCTGTGAATGCCCAAGGAAAAAGGGTAAATTACTTAAAATCAAAAGAAAACTGTGCAATGAAAAGCTCTATTTTCAGGCAGGATTAAATGATATCACCAAAAAGTGATTGATCAAAGAATTATTAGCAATGGTTCAGTCTTCAGGAATGTGTGATAGTGTCCCCTAGTGGCAAAGTCATGAATACCCAAGGAAAACAGGTAAATTAATATCAAGTCAGAACAGTGATAACTTTCCAGTTAAAATAAAATTTCCAACATATATTTTAATCGGCAAGTTTTCATATTTTCCTAAGCAACCAATAAAATATAGTCAAATGAAAATATTCAAAGAGATAAGAATAAAAAGCAATAAAAGCTTCCATGGTTCTGGCGTCACACTCATGCCACGTCAGCACCAGCTGTGTCGCACGGACTTTGCTTCTCTGTGTGTCTCATCAGAATCACATTTTTCTTCTCATTTTAAAAGTGCGTGTTACATTCACCTGGACGTTTGTACTGTAGCAGCTCTCTGCTTTGTTTTCAGGATTTACGATAAGGACAGTGACAGAAACATGCTAATTTCTACACTCTCCCCTTGTGCAATTTCGTAACCTGATGTATGAACTCATTATTAAAAACACAGCCGTCCCTGAATGCTTTGGCAAGGGGTCGGTCCTGATAGTAGGTAAGAGTTTTCTCTACTTCTCAGCTGCTCACTACTCAGTGATGGATAAATCCAGGAAAAGTGACTCCAGTCAGCATTTTCACAAGGTCCATCACCAAGATTAACTTGCATGAACTCGCTCTGAATAAATCTCCCAGAGAATGGTAAAGGACTCCCTCTGATAGATAACAAAACAGGCCCGTTTCCGGTACTGCTGGGTGCTGCGGGTTTTCATTCGCTGACAAATGCACAGAAATCCATTTGCTGATAGGACATCTGGGCAACAATTCACTCATGGACATCCTAAATCCCTCAATCTTAGCAAGAAACATGCTTTTTCAACTCAAAGGGGGAATCATCGCATTTATATAGCAGGGCTGGACAATCGCTGGAGTGATTGGGGATAATGAGGCTCAATGGGGAAATCATTCTGCTGACCTGGGGAGTTAAACAAGTAATTATTTAATCACACAATCAGCCTGCTCACTGAGCCACACACCAGCCCAACAATGGTGCACTGTAAATACTGCATGCTTAACATCAAGCTGGAACCTCAGTTATTGTTACTGTGGACTGTACAGTCCTAGAAGCAGTTAAATACTGCACTACACGGCGTGACTCGTTGAATCAGTCCAGGTTGGGGGGCTGTGTGTGGGTACCTGAGGCATGACTCATTGAAAATGTCCAGGTAGGTGGGGTATTTGTGGGTACCTGAGGCGTGAATCAGTCCAGGTAGGTGGGGTGCGTGTGGGTACCTGAGGCGTGACTCGTTGAATCAGTCCAGGTAGGTGGGGTGCCTGTGGGTACCTGAGGCGTGACTCGTTGAAAAAGTCCAGGTAGGTAGGGTGCGTGTGGATATCTGAGACATGACTCGTTGAATCAGTCCCGGTTGGTGGGGTGCGTGTGGGTACCTGAGGCATGGCTCATTGAAAATGTCCAGGTAGGTGGGGTGTGTGTGGGTACCTGAGGCGTGACTCGTTGAAAAAGTCCAGGTTGGTGGGGTGCGTGTGGGTACCTGAGGTGTGACTCGTTAAAAAAGTCCAGGTAGGTAGGGTGCGTGTGGGTACCTGAGGCGTGACTCATTGAAAATGTTCAGGTTGGTCGGGTGTGTGTGGGTACCTGAGGCGTGACTCGTTGAGAAAGTCGTCCAGGTAGGTAGGGTGCGTGTGGATGCCTGAGACGTGACTCGTTGAATCTGTCCCGGTTGGTGGGGTGCGTGTGGGTACCTGAGGCGTGACTCGTTGAATATGTCCCAGTTGGTGGGGTGCGTGTGGGTACCTGAGGCGTGACTCTTTGAGAAAGTCCAGGTTGGTGGGGTGCGTGTGGGTACCTGAGGCGTGACTCGTTGAATCTGTCCAGGTAGGTGGGGTAGGTCCACCCCACCCTGGAACCCTTGCAGCGCAGTTCCAGGTCCTTCCCTGCAGGCACCGTCAGGCTGTCCCCCAGCCTCAGGAAGCGGCCCTTGTCTAGGACCTGCGTCAGCAGCGTCCCCCCTCTGCCCTGAGGGTCCCCCTCCTTCAGCTTCGGCGGGCGACCTTTGACCCGCTTGCCGATCAGTTTGCCGCGGCTTTCGTTTGAATCTTTCCTCCGCCGGAAGTCCTGGCAGAGACCTGAGGTGACGGAGCAGACATGTTCAGAGACATGCTCTTTCTACTGGGTGTACCTTGGACGGCCAGTTCAAGAGGCAGATATATGCTGGTTTACCTGGGAGGGGGAGGGGGCACAGGCAGTATGATGGAGGTAAACGCAGTTGCTGGGTTTACTGGTCGAGGTGGTCATGACTATTTGAGGTGAGTACTGATACTTTGCATACAGAGTGCTTAACAGGCCTATTGAGTCGCTGTAAGTGGCTGTGATGCGCTGACACTCACGAAGGTGATGAGAAGCAGAAGCACCCAATAAAAATGCCACATCAGCAGGAGGGCTGCTGGCACAGGGAGCGCAAGAGCAGGCCGGCTGGTCCTCTTGAGTCAGGCGGGGGTTACAACATTAACATTTCAGATGTTTATCCGATGAATGACATGATATATTGGCAACGTCACCATAAAAGAGGCTCTAAAACTCCCATTACTAAGTCTCCTTCGATGAGCGGACATATTAATTTACCAAATGACCTCTCCTGCTGCGATAGCTGAAGTATATGAGTCTCGCATGATTGAGCAGAGAGCAGCAGCTCCTGCTGCAGTTACTGTACGCTCTTCTGTCATCTGGAAATCTGCACACAGCTGAAAAAACAACCGAGACAGACCTGCTCCAAATCCCCCTTTTTTTTCATTTTCCTTATTTATTATTTGAACTTCTTTTGCCCTGATGAGATTTTAAATTTACATTAAGAGTAGGACGCTGTAAACAAGTGTTTCTCAGCCCGGTCCTTGGGGATCCCCAGACAGTCCACGTTTTTGCTTCTTCTCAAATACTTCCAAACAGTCCACATTTTTGCTTCCTCCCAGATCCTTCCAGTCCTACCGGGAGCTGGGAGGGAGCAAAAAAGTGGATGGTCTGAGGGTCGTGAATGACCGGCTTGAGCAACACTACTGTAAACCATAAAAGCTCCTTCCCCTGTTTCTCGTTCGTTTGCAGGTCCACTCCTTCCCTTCTCTGCCTGCTAAACGCAAACACCCACGTCACAGCCGAGCTAGGCAGCCTTCAGCAGGCATCTGGCACACGAGAGCAGCCAGAGGACGTATCTCAGCTCCGTCCCTCCCCTCCTGGTGCATTGACGCGTACCCACCTTTTAAAGCCCCATCTTGTATTTTGACAAAAAGTCTTTAACATTTAAAGGAGCATACGGGAAAAGTAGACCACGAATACCCAGCCAGCATTATTTTTTTATTGCTGTTCTTCTTGGAGAAAATGTGCAGGAAGTGTTTCCATTTAGTTACATGTTCTGTAGACATTAGGCTGTTAAAAAAGTTAATGTGGCATATTTTTAGCAGAGAAAGTTATTTTTACTTGTCTCTCAAATGCTGATTCAAGTCCCCCTTCCATTCTTTCACCTTTGAGCCACAAGTGTGGGCTGCTGTTTACAGTTCAGACAGTGAATCCTCGAGACATGCTCACATCATTCTCAGGGGGTAGGGAGCCCCTTGCAATGACAGGAAGCTGTGCCAAGCCAAGGTTAGCGCAGAGCAGAAACAGAGGGAGAGAGGTGAAGGCCTGTGCGGGTCACAGGAGTGGGGGGGGCTCACCGTTCTCCAGCTGGGACCAGAGCAGAAGCAGTGCCACTAACAGCCAGAGCTTCATAGTGCAGGTCTGAAGCGTGGAGATTTGGAGCGAGACGAGAAGCACAGAGCTCATCGAGGGAGAGCCGACTCACCAGTAAAGTAAAGGAAAAAAAAAACACATAAAAAGTCCTCACAAAACTCACATCTCAGCCCTCCTCCTTGCAGGAAACACTGACTTAGCTGCCACCTGGTGGACAGAACTAGTAACAAACACACGGGGAACGTGACCCGTCGCTAAAAGACGTTACACCCTCTGATTTCTCACATCCACAGTAACACGCCCAAACATTACAGCCTTAAAAACATAATGAAAGAAACAAGAAAACGATTCCCTTGTAGTGTAGACTTCTGGGATGTCAGTCATCCATACCAAAAACGAGGCAGATGCTAACCTGATCCAACGTTTGTTCGTCTTGTGCAGTTGTATTAGTGACCTTTTTGAGTTATCCCACATGCAGATGGACTCACTGAACAGAAAAAACACACAGCGATAATACTGAAATATTCATTTATTAACATGAGTACAATTAATCAGAAATGAAGGAAAATGTGCTGTGGTATTAGACATTCCTTTATAAACGTCACAGTGAGGCATATACAGGAACACCAATCACAGTGAGGCATATACAGGAACACCAATCACAGTGAGGCATATACAGGAACACCAATCACAGCCTACCGATACTTGCATCTTGCCCTGGGAAATGCCAGTTAGCATCCACAGCTAATGACTGAAAACAAGTGACACCAAGTCAGTCGACCCCCAAAACAGCTGAACTGCAATTGCACTGAGAAACGTGTTCAGCCGTTATAGGTTTAGAGTTCTTGGTTAAAGTGAAGGTGCCTTCATGTTACAAACGATACTAACCAATAATAATCACAGCTACGATTATGCTTTTTTATTATTTAAAAGGCTCAACCGTTTTATACCCTTAAACAGTTGAAGATAGAGCTTGTTAAGGCAGGGGTAGCTCATTCAAAACTCTGCTAAAGCATTTTATCAGTTTAACAACACATAGTGACTGGACAAAATAACCAGGGTGTCCTACTTGTCTGTCCAGTTCAATAAAAACAGAACTGTTATGCAAAAGGAACGGGAGACCCAAGAGTGAGACCTCGACCACACTAAATACATCTAAGTTTTCACATTAATACATTAGTTTATGTGAGAATATTGACACCAAAGATTAAATGGATGCTAACACTACAGTACAGTATTTGTTTAGTAAACACTCAAAGTTATGATCAATTACCCTTTCTTCATTACAAATAAGTGTTTAAGTTCCGTCTCTGTTATTTACAGTAGAAAACAATTCTACTACTTTTTGGAATTGTTGCATCATCCAAAATACTGTGTTTTCATTCTGTAGACAAACTCCATAAAAGTAACAAAAGATATTAGGATGACATGCTTTAGAAGCAATATATAACAGGAAGTGTAACTCAAACCACACACATGTAACACCTGAAATAACTCAAACGAATGACAATGAGGTTCAGTCTATTCATCTGTAATAGATGGCAACGTGAGGCAGATATTTCTGGAATCCAACTTGATTGTTATTGAAGAGACACATTTGCTTCCTGGGCCAAAGATGTGACAATAATTGTATACTGGTATATCTATCTCGTTTTTTCTATTTATTTTCAGAATCTACTACTGCTGTTATCTACAGATACAAAGATTGCACATCATGGGTGATAGGACAATTCCATATGGTGGTCACGGTAGTTAAAGTCCACAGTAATCTCTCTCCACCGCTCTGCGAAGGAATACAGAGCTCCCTGCGGGTCAATGAGGATAATGAGAGAGGAGATCACCCAGAATGTAAAGGATAATCCATAGTATTAACAGGAGAGATACTCTGGTATCTACTGATGCGAAAGATGTGCTGTTTCTACATTATGTAACAATCAAAACATAGTCAATGATCTGTGTAACACAAAACAGCCATCTTCATGTCGCCTTGCCTTTAAATTACAGGGTTAACTGAATCACTGCACATAAATCATATAAAACGACACGAATACTTTGTAATAAGAAATGTGGAGTTTCCATGGAGACCGATACCCTGACGAATAACGTTCCTGGGGATATCCTGCCAAGTCCCTGCTTGCTGTGCTGACCTAACATCTGCAAACATCTGTGACCTCAGGCTTTTCCTTCCTCAGGTCACATGCAGGAGGGAAGTCAAGGCAAAGTGCGCTAGAGAGAGCCGTCAGTGCATAGGGTGACAATCAGGCCCTTTCTTTTGTGTACGAGATTATTGCCGGGTGTGTTAATGTCAGTTTCTGCATCTCTCTTGCCAAAGGCAGGGAAAGGCGACGGATTCAGGCTAGCCAGTAAGAGTAGAGCATCTCTGGAGAACCAATGGCAAATCTGTGGGCGTGGCCTCTGATACTTAGCAATGCCCATTTTTCTCCTGGAGGATGAACTGCGGCCTCTCATTGGCTTTCGCTACGATCTGCTCCTTCTCAGTCGCCGCCCCTTTTGCTGAGATACTGGAGCGATGCCGTTCCACGCTGTGCCAGACGCCATAGCCAAAGTAAATAGTGAACCCTGGAAACAAGTACGGAACATCAGCCTGCGCACACATACCATCCCAGCGGTACTTGTCACCATTCCAATCAAAATATATATACATATATATCCCAAGATTCCTATACTTACCCACGGCCATCCAGACGGAGAAGCGTACCCATGTGGCTCCGCTCAGCTGAACCATGAGGTATACGTTGACGAAAATGCTGATGATGGGGAGGAATGGAAGCAACGGCACCTGCCAATCAAGCACAGCATGATTCCAGAACCCTACTAAAGCATTCTAACAATGTAACAATGTATGGAACAGTGGTTGTACGTAATAATCAAGGAGGCCCCTTGTTTGCCCAGATTAATAACAGTCAAGCTGTTATGAAAAAGCATCAAAAGTGAGGGCTCGTCCACCTTAAATACATCTAATTTTAATCAATACAATTGTAATGACATAAAAAATTGGACACCAGTGCTACACTGTTTAGCTGTTTGTTGAGTCAACACTAACATGACCGGGCAATCAGCGTGTACAAAGCCTGGCGCATAACCTCCAATACCGCGTTCGCCGGCGTTACGTTTCAGCGTATAGCATCGCTCAGTAGCGGCTCACGTACCATGAAGGAGACTTTCTTATTGGTCTGCGGCTGCCTGCAGACGATTATGACGCATGACAGCAGTAAGGCGACAGCTGCGCCCAGCAGAGCCAAGACCCAGGGCTCCAGGGCGAGAAGGGCATGGCCATAGTACGTGGTGAGCGTGCTGATCAGGCAGACCGTCAGCACTGCAACAGAAAGCAGGCCTTGGGAGTTACAGACAAACACAGGCAGCGTGGGACACCTGGGCCCGAGGTAAAGATTAGGGTAAACTCTGGTGATCATGGGGCAAATTCTTGCGCGCACAGCAGCGATTATGAAGAAGACAGACAAAAATATGTCTAGTGCAAAAAACAGACTAAGTGCAAAGATCGTACGCAAAGTGCAAATAAGTTAACGTGGTGAAAACAAATTAAAGTACACGATACACAAACAAAACATCCAGAAGAGCAGAATACTAGAGTATTAAGGAAACAAATATTTAAAGATAACAGCAACAACAATACTATACTACTACTACTACTACTACGAATAATAATAATAATAATTATTATTTTATTATTATTATTATTATTATTATTATTATTATTATTTAATGACTGGATTTGTGCAATTAACAAACAGATAGCACCATAGATTATTGCCAAGATGAATAGTATTGGATTTGTACTGTTCAAAGGTGGATTGCTTGACGTGTTCTAGCTGGTGGAGGTATTTAGCACAATGATAATAAACACATAGCATAGCCAAAGATAGCTGGCCAGAGGTGTACCTAGCAGTTCTCACCTGAAAAGGTGTCACCTTGGGTCCACCCTCCACCCTCCCAGTTTTACGTATAATTTTACATATTCGTGAGTCCCAGTCAAGTGCTGAATCTGCTGAATCCATGCCCCTCTGCCATCACTCTAGCTAGCGTAGCGCTATCGGTGGCTAGCTGTTATGGTACAGATAGCTTTTATTTTACCGATAGCTGTTATGGTACCGCTCACACATGCCTCAGCACCACGAAAACAGCCAAGCGCTATTAGAGATAAAGGCGGACAGAGCAGCTTTGCAATGGCAGCACTAGCATGGGACGCACCTGTAACGCTGACTGCAATATTGACTGTGCTTGACGACTTCTCAGTGGGCTGGGGGCAGCTGGGGCTTAGCATGTTGAGGTGGGACTCCGACTCAGTCAGCTCAGACTGTGGCCCCAAGGTTGAGTCTGTCCCTCTGGGTTTGTCACAGGAAGCATCTGGCTGGTACCTGGAGATGAGAATCCGTTGGATCTGAATCCTACCAGCAATCATGGGAAAGTCATCTAACTGCAGTGGAAAAAACCTGGGTTTGGCTACAAACTAACTAAAGGTTTTATTTTGCAGAAAATAACATGAGAACCCTGCCGTGATAAACAAAAAGTCTCAACCTCAAAACACCAACTTGTCTTTGGTATGAAATGGAACACAAAATTATGACGTGTTTCATCACTAGTGGAGTATTGTAACGTTTTAAAGCAGGAAATGAGCAGAAATTCTCCCACAGAGAGTTTAATTAGCCATTAAATTGCGTTATAAAAACATTTATAACCACACATGTCCAATGAATTTTTTCTGGGATAATAAATCGAGCGGTTGCAGCTTAGAATAAACATCTGCCAGCTTCAATATTGTTTCACACCGCTATACTGAAAATGACCACAAGGTGGCGAGTATTGCTTGCATGTAAAAATGCTGGTCACTTTCATGGTGGACATGGTTGAAAAGATTCAGGGTACACACTGTGCCTTTGTGCAAGAGTCACTGCCACATGCCATGTCAACCAGCGTGACTAGGAAGGGAACACATTTTAAACGTCTCAGGACCCAGGAGCATCCTACACAGCTTTGAGAATGTGAATAAACGTCAACAAGATCTCCTGTCTATTCACTGTATCACACTGTGCTACGTGTTCACAGGTCAACACCCTGAAAATTGCTGAAATTTCTCAGTGCTGGGAAACATCTGAATTAATTACCACACAAAGCACCGCAATCCTTACAGAATCGAACAGCAAACTTCAACAAAACTCAATCAGTCGATTCGTTGTTTTTGAGATAAGACCACTTAATGACCTGAAATCAGGCTTCCTCATCATGTGTTACATTATTAGGAACAAAACTCACTCATTCCTCATGTGATCCAATAAAGAATGTCCAGAACTCACATACATTTTCTTAACAATGTTTTCTGTGGACCGAGTGAGTTTTGGAAATTTGCTCTTCAGTTATCGTGCATGTAAAGATGTAAGTATGAAATAATGGAAAAAGTCACATGACCCTTCTCACACAGTGCATCCATTCATTTGTTAACATTATTATGATATATATCTCGTAATGGAGCAGGAATGCTACTTCTGAACACTTCCGCTTAACACGTAACATGAAAAAAAAAAAACGGTAGATTTGTCCTGAGCGGTAGTCTCTAAAGAATGAACACACATAAGTGGGAACACACACAAACATCTTTATATTCATATCTTTCACGTATTCATTTCTATGGGAAAACCCTAATCCCAGCAATGACAACCTTAACCCCTACCTAACCCTAACCTTAACCATAAGTCACCAAACAAAAGACATGACTTTTGGAATTTTTAATTTTTTGATTGCAGTCACAGAGTTTTATAAAATTAATGAAAAAAAAAAACAGCCCCCACAATGTCAAAATAACTGAATTTTATAATATTTTACACCCACAATGTAATACACACACACACACACACACAAGCTCCCTACAGATCATACCTGAGGATGAGTACACACACGGCCACCAGAGAATATGCCAGCAGAGTTCCAATAGACATCATGTCCACAAGAGCCTTCAGATCAAAGAGGAAGGCCATGATGGCTGTGGAATCATGGGAAACAGAGGCAGAAGTCAGGGCACCGTGACACGTCCCCTGGTCCTTCATCATCAAACACCTTCCAGGCAAAATGATTCCACGATAAACTGGACTCATTATAATTCACAGATTACTAAAATTAAAATACATGAAACATATACAAATTAACACCCCTCTGAAGATAAGAGGACAGAGCCAACAATTAATGTACAGTATATAGACAAAGTATCAGGGAGCGTGTGGCTTAAAAAATCTATGACAAGGTCTTTAACTCAACCAATCTAATAAGGCCCCATCGTATAAATGGACCACAGCTTAATCCATGGACCACAGGACACATGTGAACTGGTGGGACATGGGGGACTGGGGGAGCTAAAGTTACGTGCAACTGTCTGTTAGCTTTTGAAAAACTGGGATAGAACCTTCTGCCTCTTCGTATAATTTCTCTAAATTGTTGAAATCGGCTCATCTCATGATATACTTGTTTGCCACAGGGTGCGTGTTGAGATTTGCTAATGCAGCTGATGATGTCACATTAAACACGCAGGTCCCGAGTTCTGCGGTCCATTGCTTTAACAATATAATATCATAAAACTCAAGAATGGGCCTCGTGGTCAGTGAACTGAACATATATATTTAAAAGTCCTCTTCTTATCCCTGTGGAGTTTTTTCTCTGACTCTCCTTAAATTCTGAAAGAAAGGGGGTTCTGCAATGAATTATGGGTAATCACATCAAGATGGGCCGAACACGTGCGGACAGCAGGGTCTTCAGCAGTACTACCCTTTCCCAAACTCCCCTACCAGCTGTATCAAAGCCCTCTCCACCCCTCCCCAATGTGAGGAACATTGCAGCACACCAGGGATCTAGATAAAGTTACATCATAAGGTAAACTAAAACAGCATTTTTAACATATTGTTCTAAACTGTACAGTTGTACAGTCATGCAGGCAGCGTGCAGCTTGGGGGAGGACAAGGGCACAAACTTGAAACAAAGATTGAATGAAATTGCCAGGCCCAGCTGTTGTACCCTTGAGCAAGGTCATTAACCAAAATTGATCTATTAAAAGTGCCCAGATGTATAAATGTTTCAAACTGTAAGCAAGAATTGCTAAAAGTATTGGCTAAGAAACATAATATCACGTAGATCACTCAACATAATTTTAAATATTTAAATATTTCAAATATTTTTTTTTACATATATTTAATGGCGTAACACTTCTTTAGCTGATTACGTTATCCCTGCCGAAGCCCCGCCCATCCGTCCTCATAACCCCGCTGATTGCGATTGGCATGCTGAGATACCGCCACCACACCCCATGCTCCCCCGCATGCACTCGCGCACCTGCGCCCCAGCGCTTACCCGCGGTGACGCCTGCCGCCAGCGTGGCGGCTGCCGGCGCCTGCCGCTTACTCACTTTGGAGAGAAAGGCGAATAGTAAGCCGTCGCGCGCCATGGCGAACAGAACGCGCGGTAGCGGGAACATGGAGCCCAGCAGGCTAGAACACAGAGCGGCGCGTCAACAAACCACAGTCAGCGGAACACCAAGGCGTACGGGCAACCGGAGCGGCTGGGAAACCCGGACAACGCAAGGCTGGCGTGCTCTCCACTGCGGGGAGCACCTCTGGTTCATAGACCTAGAAGGAGAACCTCTTGTATCTGGTGAAAGATTTAATTTGAGCGCCCCCTACTGGCGTTTGCATGCGCCACTCGTTGTGTTTCCACAGCCGGATCGGACACCAGTTCACCAGCGGGTTTCAGAGCAGTTACCCCTGGGCTCACCTGCTACTACACCGGAGGTCATAGTGGCAATTACTGGGGTCTTCGTCTTAGGATTGATTTGGGCTAACACAGTGAAAAGTACCCCGTCCTCGGCCATAGCATAGATTATACGCGGCATGGGGAAAATGCTGCCGAGGAGACTGCAGGGGAGGGGGGGGGGGGCACACAGAGGGGCAGATATTAGAGGGACACGTCACATGGTACAATCACTGAGACCACGCCCTACGGGCATGCGTGATGCATCCACGCGCTTTCAGAGTCAGGCATGCACAATTACAAGCAGGACCATGTAATCGGGAACAAATTGGGAACAAAATCTAAAACAGGCAGAATGTATATTCACATACTCTATTGCAGTGTTTCTCAGTCCAGTCCTCAGGGAACCCCAGACGGCCCCACCCAGATCCCAACACACCCGTACCAGACATTCGGCATTCTTGACTGCTTAACTGTCTGGTTCAGGTCTGCCGGGAACTGGGAGGGAGCAGAAACAGGAACTGTCTGGAGGCGCCCAAGGACCGGGTTGGGAAACACTGCCTTAAGACATGCACAGCAACACACAGAAACACAAGTACCCCCCCCCCCACCACCACACCTCATGCAGACTGACTTCCATGCAGTTTTTTTGGTCACATTCGCTCGAGCAGCACGCTGGGCCGTTGACTAAGGTCACAAAGTTCAAAAGAACAATCAAGATTTACTGTAATTTAAAAAAAAAACAAATAACCCAGGACAGCACTGTCTTACTAGCGACTGGTGTCTATAGTGCGCTTAACTGGAGTGTTTTCTGGTGTGGCCTATAAATTAACCCAGAGAAACACCCACGCCTGTGGAAACAGCCTGGAGCTCTTGTGTGTGCCTGTAAACTGCAGCAGTGATCGAGTCACTGATAAACGATGTGCAGCGGCTCAGAGGATGAATGTACCAGAAAATGGCAAGCTGGGCTTCCTCGCATGCAAAGAGCCATTCAGGAGCAGAGCCCCATTTTCACCCCAGAAACAAGGAGGTCAGTGACTCCCTGCAGTTATTTCCTTTTCCAATTTTGCCGCAACACTGGCTCTTCGCTGCTATGATGCCAAAAGAAACGGCTCGCAAACTGCATGGGCTAGAAGCATGGTTCATTTAACAAAGAAGGGTCCGAATGGCCTAAATTGAACATTATCTATTCCATTGTGTGTGATGGTTTACGGTCCAGTTGAACTCCTCATTAATTTGAAGACCGAACCGCCAATTGACGAAATTGCACAAATAAAAAGAGCACTTCAAATGGTGACAAACGACTAGATATGATTGGTTTAGCTACCCACCCGAATAAATAAAAAAATCATCAATGATTAACTGTTGGGCTAATCTGCTTGGTTTCCCAGGTGATCAGATACAGACATGAGGATTAATAAGGAGCTGAACTGGGCCGAAAACCACATTTGTGTTTGGACACTCGACGGGAATTAGCATGCTATCGCTATCTTACACATGCTAACTGTACCACTTAAAACAGAGCGTGTGAATATTCTTTTGCAACTAAAAAGAAGTTGGTTTACCTGTTAGCATTTTGGTGCTACCCACAATGCACCAGCCTGAACGTTAGATTATGAAAAATGAGTAGGGTGAGTGAGGCGTGGTGGGCCGGAGAGGTGGGGGCCGGTCACACGGGGGCTACCTTACCTGGTCGACAGGGCACAGAGGGACCCCAAGGCCACCACGTACTTGGCCGGCCCCCACCCCACATACTCGAACGCCACGGGCAGCGGGCTCTTCTCGTCCAGCAGGTAGTAGGGCATCATGAGGGTGAGGGCGGCCGACACGCCCAAGTAGGCCAGGAAGCAGACCAGCAGGGAGACCACGATCCCGATGGGGATGGCCTTCTGCGGGTTCTTCACTTCCTCACCTGATGGAAATGCACCCGTCAGACAGGTCTGCCGCCATGCTGCACTGAGGCTCCGCCTCCTTACGCACCAGCAAGTCACATGACTGGTAACCACATCAAATAGAGCCTTTCTGTTTCCACTAGCCTCCTATTTCTTATCCATAATAGCATTAAACTTTACATGTAACTATGTAACTATATAGCTACATTATTGTGTTGCCAGAGGTTACTCACTCCCTGTATTTAAGTGTTTAAAGTCGCGGCCTCTCTGTTTAATTTCTATTGCTTAACTTGGTTAACTAGAGGGTTTAACTTGGTTAACTCTACTTCTGAATACCCTCTTCTATCTACTTTTTTTCCTGCTTTCATTTCCGTGTCTCTCTCTCGACCATCTGGGCCTGAGCTAAACGGCGATCAGCTGGACCCAGTCAGGCAGAAATCCAGCCTGCTACAGTGTCTAGACCAGTGTTTAAAAATTCAATCCTCGGGGACCCGCAGCCGGTCCACATTTTTGCTCCATACAATCTGGACTGTCTGGCAGGGAGCTAAAACATGGACTGTCGGTGGGTCCCTGAGGATGGAGACCCTGGATTGAGAAACACTGGTCTAGACAATGGGTCCACAAGCTGGCAGAGAGCAGGGCACTGACACTGCCCTCTGCATCGCTCCAGATTTAACCCCCTTCCTCCATCATTCAGATCACCGGACTATGATCATTCATACCCATCATTAAGAAGTTATATAATGTAAACAACTGCATTTACAACTTCGACTTCTCATTGACATATTTTTTTCTCAATCGCCTTAAAAGAACGGGTCAAAGAATCATTTAATGTTTTTCCTAATGTCAGCGTTTCTTGGTCTTGTGGTGTCCTCTCACTGCATAGCTAACCGATAAACCTTCTTACAAAAGCTGACGCCGGCATGTCATCGTGAGATGTAACTGTGCGCCAATATGGCCGCCCGCCCCCCACGATGAACCTTTCCAGGTTTCCATCAGGTGACTGCGTCTTGTCGCACCACATACCCGTGGTCGCGATGCAGTCGAATCCGACAAACGCGTAGAAGCAGGTGGCAGCACCTGCCAAGGTTCCCGCAAAGCCGTGGGGCATGAATCCCCCAACGCCGTAGTCGCTGGTGATGTTACTACTGAAGGACAGGTTCCTGAAACAGGATACAGGGTACAGGCAAACACAGAATGATGCGTTTCATCTTACTAGAGACCAGTGGCCGGTACTACGAAGCGGGGTTACTGGCTTATCGGGGTAACTTGTCGGATTTAAGGTACCACAGTTTAAATGGACTTCATATTCGTTCACCTACATTTTGCCCAGACTACCTTAAATCCGACAGGCTACCCCGATAAGCCAGTAACCCTGCTTCGTAGTACAGGCCCCAGGGCTCAGGGCCTGACCTCAGGTCACAATAACAAATAAGGTGCTAAACTCCCGCTCACACACGTATGTGTGTGTTTCGGCCCAGCCGGTCCACACCTTGTGACAGTGGTGAAGTTGATGAGGGTTTCTTCTGATATCCTCCAGTTGTTCGAATCTCCTTTCACAAACCCCGAGATGATGACAAATATTAGGACGAGCACGTTGACGCCAGTGAAGATCTTGTTTACCCAGGCGGACTCCTTCACGCCAAAGGACAGGAGTCCTGGAACAGTGGAAGGGAAAAAAAACTCATTGGCTTGTGGATGACAAATAGAGCCTGAAATTAAGCAAAAGAGGGAGGGATATAACTGTCCACTGCTGATAGGTTAACAGGTTGGACAATGCCTAACATGGCATCATTGGTGAGCAGGACACTAAATGACTTTGGTTTCTCCAAAAAACTCGCAAGAAAGGAGAAATGCTATGTCAGATCAGGGTGAAATACCCCAACCAGATCAATTCATTTTACAGCCCTTCCTAATATACAGTAGATGCCACAGACAACTTCATATATACATATACAGCTGGCTGTCCAGCTCTCTTAGGCTTGCTGACAATGCAAATCCATCCATCCATCCATTGTAACTGCTTATCAGAGTCAGGGTCACAGGGGGTCCAGAGCCTAAGGGCACAAGGCAGGGAACAGCCCAGGATGGGGCACCAAACCCTCACAGGGCACACTCACAGCTATGGGCAATTTGGTAACTCCAATTAACCTCAGCATGTTTTTGGACAGTGGAGGGTAAACCAGAGGAAACCCCACGATGATGCAGGGAGAACATGCCAATTCCACACACATGGAATCCAAACAAAGACTCAAACTGAGGTCCTAGATTTGCGAGGCGACAGTGCTAACCACTGCACCACCCTGCCACCCATAATGCCAGTCCAATAACACAGAATAGAAATAAGATATAAGGCTGAGAGAGAATAAAATGACTGATTAGGGGCCTGCAGGCAGGACAATCAGGTGGAACCCCACTTTGGTGAATGAGACATGGCGCAGGGTCGTAAGAGCTTTCCCGGGGAAATTATCCCGCAACACAAAGCAGCACAGCCAAGTTCCTCATGCATGGGGAGGGTCTAATTTAATAACTACATTTCAAAGCCTGTTCTTTATTCCCCGTAAAACACATGATAAAGTCTGCAAGGCATTTGATTCTGTTTTCTTGTTTACAGCCTCAGAGTGTTCTCAGCGAATGCTCAGCATAAAGTCTCGCCTGTCCTCGTGCCAAGCAGACCTGGCCACACTCCTAAACATGTGCTTGTAGATCCACCGGGCTTGACGTTTTTGAAATGTCGCCCCGAAGTTTGTCCTCAGTGCTTCCAACAGGAGTAATGACGTTCTATCCACAAACAGGGGCAGCCTTTGTCAGACATGGTCCTCAAATGTGGTGTGGCACTGCGGATTGATGCATTACCTGACAGCAGCAGTATGAGGAAAACAGCGAAGAAGTCTGGGTACTCTGCCAGACCGGGGGAATTCATACTGAAGTACGTTCTGCAGAAGGTCTCTATGTGCTCGCCGATCAGCTCGTCAAAGGTCCCACTCCAGGCCCGAGCCACACTCGAGGTTCCTGTGGAACAAAACCACAATACAAACAAATGGGTACCACTGCACCTAGAAACAGGAACAGAAACGGACACCTTCATGCAGAAATGGGCACCACTGCACCTAGAAACAGGCACAGAAACGGACACCTTCATGCAGAAATGGGCACCACTGCACCTAGAAACAGGCACAGAAACGGACACCTTCATGCA